>PVHX01004135.1:32018-57254 GCA_004024805.1 Geosciurus inauris
TAGGAGAAATGGAGGAACTCTGGATGGGGCAGGGAGGGAGAAGGAGGGATGGAAAAGGGAAGGGGTGTAGTAAAGATGGTTGAATGAGATGGTCATCAGTACCCTAGGTGCATATATAAAGACACAAATGGTGTGACTCTATCTGGCTTGCAACCAGAGAAATGGAAAAATTGAGCTCTATATATGTACTATGACTTGAAATGCATTTAAATAAATTAATAAAAAAACAAAAAAAAAAACCCTTGGATTTATATTGAGTTAATTTTTTCTTCTCTTTTCTTTTTCTTTTTCTTTTTTTGTACCAGGGATTGAACCCAGAGGTGCATAACCACTGAGCCACATCCCCAGCCCTTTTTATTTATTTGTTTTTATTTTGAGATGGGTTCTTACTGAGTTGCTTAGGGCCTCACTAAGTTGCAGAGGTTGGTTTGCAATCCTCTTGCCTCAGCTTCCCAAGTAGATGGGATTACAGATGTGTGCCACTGTGCTTAGCTTGAGTTAATTTTTGTATGTGGTTTGAGGTAAGCTGTTCAAATTATCCTTTTGCATCTCCATTTCCAGTTGTTCCAATGTCATCTGTTGAATTGATGATTATTTTCCCCATTGAGTGATTTTGGCACCCTCCAATGCCATTTGTTGAATAGATGATTATTTTCCCCATTGAGAATCAATTGACTATAAATATGTTGCTTTACTTATAGTTTCTCAATTCTATAGATATATCTGTTTAGAATAGAAGAACAAGTTTGATTATTATATCTATGAAATAAGTTTTGAAATCTAGAAGTGTGAATCCTCCAACTTGACTCTTCTTTTGCAAGAATTCTTTGGCTATTTTGGGTCCTTTGTTTTTCCATATGAATTTTAGAATTCATGTCAATGTCTGTGAAAAATGGCAGCTGTGATTTTTATATGAATTGTGGTGAACCTGTAGATAAATTTGGGGAATATTGTCATCTTAACAATATTAAGTCTTCCAATCTATGAGCATAGGTTTCTTTTTATGTATTTAATTTTTTCAATGATATTTTGTAGTTTTCAATGCACAAGTCTTATATCTCCTCAATTACATTTATTATCAAGCATTTTATTCTTTCAGATGTTCTTATACACTGGATGTCTTTTTTTCATTTATTTTTAGATAATTCACTGCTACTATATAGAAATACAATTTATTTTCTGTATTGATTTTATGTCCTGAAATCTTTGTGGACTTGTTTATTCGTCCTAATAGGTTTGTTTTTTCTGTATGTGGTTTCCTTAGGATTTTTTATGTATAAAATCATGTTCTCTGGAATAGAGAGGGTATTATTTCTTTTTTCTATGTGGATGCCTTTTTTCCCCTTGCTTAATTATCCTGGTTAGAACCTCCAATTCAATGTTGAATAGAAGCAGTGAGAGCAGACATCCATGTTTTATTTCTGATCTTAGTGAGATGTTTTCAGTCTTTCATGATTAAGTATGATGGTTTCATATCTGTGCATTTTCCACAGATGCTCTTCATCAGACTGAGGAAGCTCCCTTCTATTCCTAGCATGTTAAGTATTTTTGTCTTGATAGGGTATTGAATTTTATGAAATGTGTTGTCTGTGTCTTTTGATAGGATCATGTGGTTTCTGTTTGTTGTTCTATTAGTATGCTATATTATATTGGTTGATTTTTCCATAGTAAATAAATCTGCATTGTTGGAGCAAATACCACTTGCTCATGGTATAAAATTCTTTTTGTATGTTGCTAGATTCAGTTTATAAGTATTTTGTTAAGGATTTTTAAGTCTACATTCATAAAGGATATGGGTTTGTGGTTTTCTTGTGATGTTGTCTTTGTCTAGTTTTATTATTTGGGTTATACTGGCCTCATCAAATGAATTGGGAAGTATACCTCTGTCTTTACTTTTTAAAAAGTAGTTTATGAAGGATTGGTATTGTAGGAGCATCTCCATACCTTCCACCCCCTCCTTTCTATCCTACCCCATTCTATGCTAATAGACTGTGCTCTTGCCAAAGCGCACCCCTTTGTTTGTGACCTTTGGACCTGATTGGTCCAAGAGTGCATATAAGCTTCTATATTTTCTAGAATAAACGGTGTCTTTTTGCTCCTCACCCTGGTGGTGTCCCTTTTGTTGTACCAGGTGTCTTTGCGTCTCACTGGGGCAGAGCAGATTTCTACCTACACCCCGGGGCCTGGGGAGATTGGCTCCGCGGATCGCCACCGTCTAGAGGGACTCCATATCGTCTAATTCGGGGACCCTTTCTCCGTCTCTCTGGACCAACTTGTTGAGAAGCCACGTGGTTCCCCCCCCCCCATTATTAAAGCGACATGGTGTTAGTTCTTTAAATGGTTTGCAAATTAAAACTACATTGAGATTTCATCTCATTCTAGTCAGAATGGCAACTGTCAAGAATAATAAACAACAATAAATGTTGGCGAGAATGTGTGAATAAAGGTACACTCATATATTGCTGGTGGGACTGCAAATTGGTGTAATTATTATGGAAAATGGAATGGAGATTCCTCAGAAAACTTAGAATGAAACCACCATGTGATCCAGTTATCCCATTCCTCAGTTTATACCCAAAGAACTTAAAATTAGCATACTATGGTGACACAGTCACATCAATGTTTATAGCAGCTCAATTCACAATAGTTAAGCTATGGAACCAGCCTAGATACCCTTCAACAGATGAATGGATGAATAAAATGTGGTATATATACACAATGGAATATTACTCAGCCATAAAGAATGAAATTATGGCATTTGCTGGTAAATGGATGGATCTGGAGAATATCATGCTAAGTGAAATAAGTGAATCCCAAAAACAAAAGGCCGAATCTTTTCTCTGATATGCAGATGCTAATTTGTAATAAGTGGGGGAGATTAGGGAAGAATAGAAGTATTTTGGATTAGACAAAGGGGAATGAAGGGAAGGGAAGGGGAATGGGAATAGGAAAGACAGTAGAATGAATCAGACATTACTATCCTGTGTGAATATATAATTCCATGACCAATGTAATTTTGCATCCCGTACAACTAAAAGAATGACATATACAATATGTCAAAATATATTATACTATCATGTATAAATAATAAGAACAAATAAAATAAATAAACAAATTGTTGGTAGAATTTACTAGTGAGGCCAGCTGCTCCTTTGAGTTTTCTTTTTTTCTCAGTCTGGCTAAATAAATACTTGTCACTTTTACTGATACTTTTAAAACCAATTTTCATTTTCAATAATATTCTCTATTATTTTTCTAGTTCCTATATCACTTATTTCTACTCTAACCTCATTTATTTCTTTCCTTTTGCTTGATTTGGATTAATTTGTTCTTTTTCTTCTAGTCTCTTAAGGTGGAAGTTTGGGTCATTCATTTGATATTTTTTCCTCTTACTATACATTTCTCTGTAAATGCTGATTTAGATACATTCTACAAATTTTGGCATGTGATACTTTCATTTTCATTCACCTCAAACTATTTTCTAATTTCCCTTTGATTTCTTCTTTATTGATTTCTTAGGAGTATGTTTAATTTTCACATGTTTGTGTATTCCGCAATTTCCTTTTATTACTGATTTCTAGTTTCATATCCTGTGGTTAGATAGTATGCTTTGTATGATTTCAGTCTTTTCAAACATAATGAGAACTGTTGTGTGACCTAACGCATGGTCTTTCCTGTATAGTACTTCATGTGCACTTGAGAACATGTATTCTGCTGTTGTTGCGGGGAGCACTTTATAGACATCATTTAGATCGTGGGCTTACAGCGTTGTCAAAGTTTTCATTTTCTGGTTGGCTTCTGTTTTGTTGTTCTAAACTGTAGCTGTTTTTCATGGCTACCATTATTGCTAGGCTATAGGTTTTCAGGGCTAATAAAGAGCTGGGGAAGGCAGAATGGAAACGGGACAAGTTAAAACTCCTAACTAGCAGGGCTGGGGGTGTAGCTAGTGGTAGAACACTTGCGAGCATGTGCGAGGCCCTGAGTTCCATCCCAGAATTGTAAAAGAGAAACAAAAACCTCTCACCATCTTGCTGTTCTCATCATGATTCGGCAATTTGTGCTGAATGAATGATTTTCAGATTGTTTTAAGCCTTTAGCTAATTTTCAGAATTCTGGGGGAAAAAGCTGCATTTGGAAAGTTTTGCTCATATTCTCATTGATTTTATAGGGAACAGTTTTCTAGAAGTCTCCTATCATTCTTGCTGCTCTCCTGAGAGTAATTGTTTTTAGTGTGAAAAGTAATGAATGATCTGTCATTCCTTTTTTTTTAAATCACTTATGAATACATAAATACATAAATACATTTTACATGAGGTTGAACCCATGAAAATACAGTTGAAGATTTTCTTCATTAGAACTATCTGGGAGGTTTATTAAAGATATGGATTATTGACCTATATCAGGTCTATTTAACTAGATTCTCAAGAGGGAGAGCCCAGTACACCTTATATTGTTCACAAAGTCCTAGGTTATTTATTTATATATATGTATAAATTTTAAACATATATATAATTTAAAATATATGTATAAATTTTAAATATATATAAATATATGATATATATATTTACATAAACATATAAAGTTTGTATTTATCAATGATACTTCAACAGCATCTCTACATAAGTGTTATATCATGAGGTATCTAAGATTTGTGTTATTAAGAACCTATCATCTGCCAATGGCTTGTGGGCTTTCATTTTATCATTTAATTCTCAAGGAAATGATTTTTTTAAACCCTATTTTACAGGTGAAGAACCTGCCCAGGGTCATAAGAATGTAAGAAGTAGAATTTAAAAGTATCCCTGATGTTAACTCCCATGTTCTCTCTGGTTCTTTTCAATTATATTTTTATTAGACATTTCTTACTTGAACACACCGATCATTTTGCTAACAGATTCACAACACTCATTCGTTTCCATTTTTTTTTAAAAAGTAAAGCTCATTAGATGTCTTTCTTACCTCTTTGTAATGCAATCTAATATCCCTTTGTCTCAAAGTTACAGAATAATTGGCAAATAAAAATGACTTCTACAGCACAGACATGAAATGTGGTATGCATGAGCAAGGAGGTAAAATGATTTGGAACCTCTGTGTGGGCCGAGGGCTGAATTTCACAGCAGCTTTAAAATGAATGTGGAAGAAAGGAATTGAGGCCCTTAAGCAAACCAAATTAAATTAGTTCTAAGGAAAGGAAATGACTTTCCAGATTAATAGAGATGAGGTGGCATGCACATGTTAAACACTCTCATATTTTCAAATGACTATATGTCATTTTCTCAAGGCTGTGGGCAATGGGTGTATATGTTAAAAGATGATTTCAAAAGAGCAAGTTTTCTCAATGAGCTGGCTAAAACTTCCTGATGCAATTTCTTAGCTACGGTGCTATTTTGTAGAATTCTGAATTTAGTTTATTACTTGTCAAAAAGAGAACATGGCACAGCACAGGAGCGTGCCCTGTAGCCCCAGACATACATAGAAAATTGGATGTCCTGCTTCAGAGACTTTTAAGAGCTATCAGCTTTATGATTTTGGTCTCACCCTTTCTGTGGCTGTGCAAAATTCCTCAGGTCAATTTTATGGGATACAGTACTCAAAAGAAGTCTCACTGTGCAGAATTAATTTTGTGTTTAGAATTTAATCAGATCAGTTAATGTACAGGTATATAGTCCTTTGTTGATGTCAATTTTTAGGTAACTAGACCGGGAACTCTCATTGAAAAGGGGAGTGTGTCTTATTCAATCTCATACTGTCAAAATCCATCATGGTGATTTATATATGGTATATATTTGAGGTGTTTCAGAAATGAATGAACAGATAGAGTTTATCAGTGAGATCTAACAATCTCCTTTTCTCCCAGTACTGTTAAGTTGCCTCCAACTTACAATTCCCCTGCCTCAGTCCACTGAGCCTGGCTTATTAACGAGATACAGATTCGTGGATGATTTTCTTTACTCATCTGTTCTAATCTACTACTTCATTTGAAAATGGAATTTTAAAAATATAGCTATTAAGTATAGAAGTAAAGAATGAAACTAAAAATCCATGCACTCATCTAGTTTAAGAAAAATAATATTATAATTATTTGGACTTTTTCTGAATATCTAAGCTCTTTTTCTCTCCACTGTCTGTCCCTAGGGGGATGTTGAGATTATCCTTAGTCTAGTGTTTTTGTATTATAAATAATTCTGTATGATGTCATTATTAAAGCAGTGCTTTTAAAAAAAAGAAGGTAAAATTAATTTCTGTTGAAAGCAACAACAACTCTTATTGATGGACTGTTAAGTCCAAAAGGACTGTGATATAAAAATCAAAAGGCTTGCCTCCTTGAAATACATTTAAATCAAAATAGTTTTCATATCTTTCCTTCAAATGAATTACAATATGGGATGAATAAAGGAAAGACTTTTGGCAGAGAGCTGCTCTCAATGTACATATGCATTCCCACTTGACCTCTATGCTGCTTGCTAAAGAGACCTTTCAGTGGCAGGAGACCTGTGATAGGGAGAAACATGGCATCAATGTCCATTATTTAAATATCTACTTCTTGTGGATTCACATGACAGCTTCATCACCCTGTATGCTGAAAGGCACAAGCCATGTTAGAAGGCAGACTTGATAAGTCAAAGGGGTTTCATCACAGAAGATAAAGAGACTGGCAGTCTACTTAGAAGAGTTTGCATGAGACCCATGTGAGAAAAACACTTTTCCTCTCAGAACCTGATTGCTCCTTTTGGAAATTTTCTGGAAAAGGGAAGCTTTTCTCTTGCTTTTTCATATGGGGTTGGATTTCCTAGATTTTCAGTGCTTTTTCCTTTACTAGACCAGATTTTCCAAATACCCTTAAGAGTGTGCCTGCTCAGTTTTGCTTGACGTTGGGTGCTATGATTCAATTCTCAATACCTTGATGTTGGAAGTAGGTGTTCTTCTTATAATATCAACAGCGTTTATATATTGATCTTTCCCTTTTTGCAGTAGTAGGGATTGAACCCAGGGGCACTCTAGCACTGAGCTATGTCCCCATCACTTTTGAATTTTCGAGACAGGGTCTTGCTAAATTGCTGAGGCTAGCCTCAAGCTAGCGATTCTCCTGCCTCAGCCTCCCAAGTCACTAGGATTATAGACATGTACCACTGCACCCAACTATAGATTAATTTTATTCATGTAGCACATATTTACTGAGCCTGTGATATGTGTGAGATGCTACAACATAGCAATGTATGAAACAGAGTTTCTTCCTGCAAGAAGTATCTGTTCTGTCAAGGGAGGCAGACATTAATTCCAGGTGCAGTAGGTGTTGTAAAGGAAAGTGTTAGTCATTTTGCTGAGTGTTATGGAGAGGAAAGTCCTTTCCATTGGCTCCACATTTCCTTATACAGCGACATCCATTAATGAAGCACTCCTGGCTCCTCTGAACTGGGCCCATGAGCTTAGCCTCCCCTCCCTCTGCTGTTGGGTTGGACCTGTCTGCTCTGAGCCTCCCCCTCTGAGTAGGGTTGGGGTTGGGGCCTTACCTGTTTTCGTTGCTGCTATGACTGCATAGGTCTGTTTAATTATGCAGTTAAGATTAGGAAAGCTGATGTCACACTCCTAGCTCCATTCCCCAGCCTAGTTTTTAATCAGTATTTTGTTGATGTTTGATTCTCATCTGCTGGGCTCTGTTGTCTCTCAAATTCAGAATTTGGGTGGAATAGATGGGGCCATTTGAACCTGTGGTTTTCAAATTCTGCTTCTCAAAGGGAGAAGGAGTATAGGGATCTGGCAGGACTGGATCCCACCCCCTTCATAATGCCATTAGTGAGAGTAGATTTGCTGGGGTCTGTTTTATATATTCAACTTTTTTTTTTTTGGTACTGAGGATTGAACTCAGGGGTACTTGACCACTGAGCCATATCCCCAGCCCTATTTTGTGTTTTATGTAAAGACTGGGTCTCACTGAGTTGCTTAGCACCTTGCTGTTGCTGAGGCTGGCTTTGAACTTGTGATTCTCCTGTCTCAGCCTCCCAAAGTGCTGGGATACAGGCATAAGCCACCTGGTTTATATATGCCTGGCTTATATATTCAACTTTCACACATGAATTCTGAGCTTAAAAAGAGCTTAAAACCAATGCCCTAGACTCATAGCTTTCAAACATTTTTAGACTACAACCCACAATAATTATATTTTATATTATACAAGTTACTGTAGTATTTTATATTAATTATAAACATATGTATACTGACCTTATTCCCTATAGTTTATTCCATTCCATTCCTTTCTATTTTATGCCATTAGAAACAAAGGTTTGGCTGAAACTTACTAGATTTTTGCACAACACTCATGACATGAAGTTTGAAAACTTCTGCCCTTCTGTCCTAGGGCATATCCATTTTAAGTGATACTACTTTGACAGACTTCTTATCTACCAATGACTTCAATTTTTCTTGGAAGTATCCTTTTTGCCTTATGTGTCTCATTCCATTAGAGCTTAATATATTGTTTTCCAAGTGCAAATAAATTGGGGTTAAGCTAATGATGAAATTACAGTCCCTTCTGAAAAAGCATTTTTCATCATCATTACTATTACTGAGATTTTCAACAGTAGCCAAAATGATGTATTACATTCCATATTGGCAAACATCACTAAATATTTCTCTTGAGGTGCATTTAAGCCATATTATTATTACTGGCCTGTTTTGTTTAGTGGGGTAGTTTTCTATCAAATCATGGTGCTGACAAAAATTCTCAGGTTCGTGGTAGTTTATACTCCCCTGGAGTGCTTCTGTCACATCAAGTCATTGGTAGGACTCATATTTTAGAACCAGTTATTTATGTGAGCCCATTTGCCACTGCTATCCCATTCATAACAGCACAACACCCAGAAAGTGGCAGTTTGGCTGATGATGAGAGGTTCCTGGACAGTTCATGTCTGGGTGGCCTGCTGAGAAAGGGAGCTATCCAGGCTGCAGAGTGATGCTGGGAACAAGGCTCATCTATCCTGAGGGATGTGAAATGCTCTGCAAGGAAAAAGAGAAGATCAAAGAAAAGAAGGCCACCCTCCCCACTAGCTCCCATAGCCCTGTCCCCTCTCCCTTCCAGCCCCAACTATAGGAAGCCAGCTTCAGAGAAGTGCACACTAAGAAGGCAACGCGTCACTCAGCTTTTATCTCTGAGTAAGACATCTAGTTTAGAAAGCTTCCACGGAGGTGGGGGACAAGAGACTCCCCATGATGGAGTCTGAGGATGCTCCTGCTCAATAAAGCTTGGCCTTAGCAGATGCCAGGTTAAGAGGCTTGCTTCCTTCCTTTCCTGGTGGCTGCTTGTTTGCTTGAATTGGGTGGTAGAAACAGGCAAGCCCAGGGCTGGCTGCATTCACAGTGGCTTCTCCTCCACGATCAGGCTCTGCCTGGATGGCACTGGTTGGTAACCACAAGAATGAAGATCTGATCAAGTCAGTGCTGGCTTCCTGCCTGCCACTAACTGGTTTTATTCAGTTTCCCCATTGTTGATAATAAAACACAAGGCAGCCTTCAGTTTCTTGCCTGTTGGATCCAAAACCAGCATTTGCTGCACACTCTGACTTGCCATTTTGTGGTGTTATGGAAAGAACGCTTGCTTGCAATCAGCAGACCTGGTTTCTGGTCCAGATTCTGCCTGCAAGCTACAGTGCCCCACAATTCACGTCCCAGTGCTTTATTTCAAATGGAGATCCTGACCCCTAATGTTGGCCAACCTTTGTGCTTCTTTATCTCAGAGATTTATTGGGGTTGAAGGCAGAAAAGGCTTGAGTGTAATTCGAGGTTCTGTCTGAATATTCTAAGTGTCTGAAGAGTGTCCTGGAGGGGACTGGAAAGGGACAAGGCTTCTAAGAAGCAGTAAGTTTGAAAGGAAAGGCTTCTGGTGACTGGGAAAGAGAGATTCTGTCCTCAGACTTTGCACTTTGCTTAAAATGTGGCAAGGTTGGGGGAGGGAGGCATCGACAAGGAGGGCAGGCTTACAAGGCTCGGGTTCTACCACTTGTGCACCATAGCACCTGGGATTTCGAGCCTTGGCAAAGCAGCAGCAGAGACTGGGACAACAGTTTGTCCCAGCCGTAGCTCATGTGGGCCTGTTGGACAAGCTGAAGGGATCCCCACCTTGGTGCTAAGTAAGACCCCAGTGCCTTTACACCTTTGCAGGGGGAGCCCCAAGAAGACAAAGTTTAACTTCTGCAAGAATAGAGCTTGGAGTCAGAATTATATCGATTTAATGAAAATAAGTAATGCATGATTTTTTACATACCTGAGCGAATGGACTGTCATTTGTGCTCTATATGTTGTTTTCTAAGGAAAATCTCTCAGAAAACCTTATGTTTACTTTCTGCACACACTGAACTTCTCTGCCAGGTGCCTGCTCAGGACACTGGTTGGGCTTCCTGCAGAGTGGGCCAGGCCTGGAACAAAGAGTCAGATGAACAAGTCAAGGCTTGGAGTCCTGCCTGTGCGTGGAGGAGGGGCAGGGGCAGGCCCAGGCAGGGCCCTGAGCCCAACCTAGAGGTCACAGTTGCCAGCACCTCGTCAGCCGGGGCTCCTGGTGTATAGCCAAGGCCACTTGGGACCTAGTATTCTTAAGGCTTCCTAAGCACCCATGTCTACTTTCCTGTCTAAGGCCAACTGACTTCTCTGACAGACACACTAGAACCCAGAAGATTGCAGCCAAAGCTTCTCCTCAGCTGTAACTGTTTCCTGAAAATGGAGACTTTGCTTTGGCTCCTAGACCCAGTTCTCCCTCCATACTTCACAGTTCTGTCAGTCATGGAAAGAGGAGCATGCCTAAAAATAACCACCAGCTGGGCCCACACAGTTCAGTAGGGGTTCACAGCTCATGGAGAAAGTTTGAAAACTGCCTTTTGTGATTCTGGAACCTCAGCTGTGGTGTGCTTGCCAGAAGTGCCCTTCATATCATGTTATTCCTAGTGTCTCCCAGGGCAGCCTTCGCAGAGGCAAGCTCTCACTGCCCTAAGTTATTGAGGTCACCCCAGGAGAGCAGTTTTAGGGAAAACAGGAAGAATAAGATGCATTTTTTACTGCATTTTCTCTTGTCATTGTGTTGCCCCTCTTTTTCCTTCCATGCTTCCTGCTTTCCTAGCAGCTCTCTGCCATGCCTATATGAGCTACCTAGCTCCTAGGCCTTGTCTTCTTCCTGGAAGCCCAGAGACTTCTGTGGTGCCTCGAGCTTGCCTTTCCCAATAGCCCCTTGTCCTGAATCTCACTCTCTTCTTTATCAAAATTGAAATATCTGTCCCTGAGAGAATGAAGTGAATCTGATAAATGAATTCAAAATAAAATATAAAGGAGGCTTGTTTAAAATGAGCTGTTACTAAGAATATGGTTGCATTTTTGTAATGATAAAAAATGTTATGAAATTTACCTCCTTACCCATGTTTCCATATGTTAAGTGCTTCCACATTGTTGTAAAATCAATCCCCAAAACTTGCAGAACTGAAACTCTACACTCATTAAACAACAGCTCCCCATTCTTCCTCCCCTCAATGCCCATTCTACTTTTCATATCTATGAATCAACTACTTTAGGTGCTTCATACAAATGGAACACAGGTTTGTCCTTTTGAGTGGCTATTTAACTCAGTATAATGTCTGCAGATTTCATCTCTGTCATCTGTATCATAGTGTATGACAGATTTCCTTTCTCTTCAAGGCAGCCATTGCATGGCTAGAGCACATTTTGTTTATCCATTCATCTGTTGGTGGGCATTTGCTTTGTTTCTGCCACTTGACTATTGTGAATAATACTGTAATAAACATGGGTGTTAGAATATCTCTTTGAGATCCTGCTTTTAATTCAATTTTGAATGTATACCCAGTAATGGGATTATCAGATCATATGGTAGTTCTATTTTTAATTTTTTTTTGTGGAACTGCCCACCATTTCCCACAGCAGTTGCATCCTTTTATAATCCCACAAACAGGTCACAGGAGTTACAGCTTCTTCATGTCTCTGCCAAACCTCGTTAGTTTCTGGTTCTTTATAGTAGCCATCCTAATGTGTGTAAGTTATGATTGTGTTTCAACAGAAGATTTTTATGCTTCAATCTAAAGGAATGATGGTAGTGTTGATTTCAGGCTGTGGCACAGGTGAAGGAGAGGTAGTCGATATTTTGGTTAGAACATTTTTGTTGCATCCTTCAAATCACATGACAAAGGCCACAGCAGAGTAATGTATCACCTTAGTGAGAGCTACCTGGTTTACTTGCTCCTGGGAGCTAGATTAAGATTACTTCTTTACATTCCATTCTGGTATAGAGAAAAGGCAGATTCTTGGCACAGGTTTATGCAAACTTCTAGAGCATTTATTTCTCATGGCCTCATCTCTGGTTCATAGGTCCTGCTTATATTATGGATTTTTATTTTCACTCCTTACTGTGTCATTTTTGTTTTGTTTGACACAAATGCAGACATGGAGCTGAGCTGCTTTTCATTTCCCAGGAAAACCCATTTACTCAAAGCTCTGTAGGTGCAGGAGATAACACTGAAGTCTTAAAAGGCTGAAAAATAAACAATTTAACATTGACTATTAACCCTCCATTTCCGAAGATTCTTGGAAAGCATTTGCTTTCCTTGCTCCAAGGTTATTCTGTATAGTCCCACTTTCCATTTTGCTGGTTCTTCTTTGTCCCATTTTCCTCTGTTTTCACCTCAGCCCTTCTAATTCCAAGTTTGCCAAGACTCTGCATTGTACCAGCTGGAACCATGTGGGACTGATGAGGTCTTTTCCCGATTCAGGCCTCCTTTCTTCCCCAACATCCACAGACTTCCCCCTTCTTAAAAGAGACACAAGAACCTTACGACTGGGCCAAAGCTTCTCTCCTGACATAATGGCTTCCTGAAACTGGAGACTTTGCCAGCTATATAAACCCAGTCCCTCTCCCACAATTCACAGTTCCCAAAGATGTGACGTTCTCCTCTCTTTATGAGGCACAACAAATCAAACTCCACTGAAAATTTCAAACTCCTTTGAAAATTTAAATCTCCAAATGTTCCCCTAAATCAAATACTCTTCACCAATTTACAAGCTCAAAAGACTAGTAGAGATCTTGAACTTTTCTTCGGCAGGTCTATCCAACTTTCTTGGGGAAGTAATGGTTTGAAAGAGTACTTTTTTTTTTTCTCCTGATGTCCAAGAAATATCTGACATAGTATTGCCAATAACTATTCTGACTGCATGCTTTTGGGGCAGTTTCTTGGGAAAGTTGAGCCTTGAAAATGAAAAAAATTCTGCCAGATGTGTTTCTTTTCTTTTCTTTTCTGCACACAGTTAAAATCAAGGAAAGCAGGAGACAGAAGTATTTCCCACATTTATTTGACTCTACATCAGGGCCTGTTTGCATTGCTTGGGAGGACAGACTTCCTCTGTCCTCATGATGTTGGCTTTCTAATGTGAGCAACTGTTTTGTGTCTTATTCCCATAATGTGTTGCTTTTTGTGGCCAGAGGCTAAAAGTGATAGTAGGCCCTGTAGCTCTCAGCTGTAACAATATACTCCTTGAACTCTCCTACATGGGTGAGACTCTGCTCCCTCTTTCCAGGCAGATGTCCTAGCAGGGAATCTGGCCTAAACACCAAAGTTGTCATAGAGTCATGTTTAATTATTTCCTCTTTCTATATATGGTAGGGCTGGAAGTGGTATCATGAAACTAATCTTGTAATCCTTTCCTTCCTAATAGGAGAACAGTGGAATTCTGTGGGCTGGAGAAATGTAGGCAGCTGAGAGTTGAACTTTAAGCTTGGTAGATATTAGCCCTCCTAACTAGTCTCATTGGTCCTGCAATGGTGCTAATGATATAGTCAGAGGCCACTGGAAGTTTCAAAGAAGCCAGATTGCAGAGCACAAACAGGAAGGGAACGTGGCATAAAGTGAAAACAGGTAAAAGGAAATAGTATATTCCCAAATTTGAGAGCCACAGGGAAAAAAATTAATTCCAAATCTAGTATAAGCTCACAGAAGTTATTTTAGCTATCTTATGTCAAAAATAGTTGTAAAATCCACTTGTCCTCTAGTAACAGAGAGTTTCTAGAAGACATCAAGCTTCATCTGCTAATCTTATTTTCTCTCTTGGCAATAGCTTCTCTATGTGGATCTCTCCTGTTCCCCACTGGGTCATTTCTTCTGAATTACTTGTACTACTCTTTCAGATTTCAGCATAGATGTCATTGCCACTGGGAAATTTTCTTAGACCCCTGCAGCCTGGGTGAGGTGCCATTGCAGGTTATAGTGCTTATCACTGAGTAGTGTCACTGGATCTGTCTTTATTCATCTTTTCTGTCATGTCCACACTAGGGACTGTGTCTCATTCATCAGTGTACCTACAATACTTAGGACAGTGTCTGGAATACAGAAAGCAGCTAACAAATATTTGTTGAAGGAACAAATAATTGAATAAATGGACTAGAAGAAAATAACTGTTTTTATAATTGTTTTTAGCTTAAAACTAAATTGTTTATTGGTCAACATTTTCCAGAGGAAAAATTTAGTTTAGGGTTTCTTAACATATACAAAGTTAATTGTGGCTATGGAAAAATTCTTTGTTAAGGACTAAATCTTTGGAGATGCAACCCAACAAAGCTTAAGACTTCAGTGGAAGAATATAGTAGCTAGAGTCTTTTTTCCCCAAAGGTCAACATGGTCAACTTTGAGTCCCAGTTTCTTTTATACCTTTGATCATTAGGTTGTACAATCTAAGGTTATCATCAAAACTAAAAGAAACAAAAGCTTTGCTATGAAAGAATTTGGACCAGTGAGTATCTTAATCACTCTTGTATATGATATGTAAATGACATGCAGATATATTCTGCATAAAAAATTTATAAAGTAGAGATACACATTGTTGAATACAGCCAACCTCATTATTTTAATGGTAAATAAAGTTTATAAGACCTGGCATATAGAATCACTTTTGTTATTATTTTTAATATTTGAGAATGATCTTAATATTACTTTCTAGTAATCTTCTCATTGTTTTAAATTAATTTAATTTTTTATTTGCTGTACTGGAGGTAAAAACCAGAGTCTCATGCATGCTAGGCAGGTGCTTTAACACTGAGCTATACCTCCAGCCTCATTATTTTTAAATGCTTATTCTGCAGTGCATAATTTTGGCCTTCACATAGACCCTGCAACATTTTATTTATGTTATTACTACTTATGGAAATAATAGGAGAAAATGAACAATAAGAGTAGCAAAAGCAAATCATTGAATTTTGAGGCAACATTTAATTCTCTATTGATAATTTTTATTTCTTATTTCTATGAAATATTTAAGCATACCAAAAGAGCAGAGTAACATTTTATTTGAACTTAAGTAAACATTAATTGCATTAACTTGATTTTTCCCCTCATCTAGAACATGCTTTCCTTTTCGATGTTTGCCAAATTGTCCAAAAATTTTACTATTTTATCTGACAAAAGCATGATTTCTGAGATATTTACCAAAATTTATACCTTTCTGTGAAGTTTTAGAATGAGGTTGTTGCTAAATATAGTTTCTAAAATATATATTCCAGGTTAGAAAATGGAAACTCTCATGCATTCCAGAATTATCAGTGAGAAAGTACAGTGAATAATTTATTTTTAAAGTTTTTCCATTATGTGAATGTATTTATTTTTAAAAAGCAGATGAAGGGCAATCTTGACCACATCAAAATTCAGATCCTCAAAGCTTTTATTTTTTGAAAATCAGAAAATGAAGGCTTTTGAGTGAATTCTAACTTGCAAAATGTAGCTCCAATTCTTCTTGATATATTTTATGAGAAGTATATTAAATTTCATTCTTTTATTCACATACTTGATCAATGTTTATTGATTTTCACTGATGTGCCAGGACAGGTGCTGAGAGAGGTCAGTGAATTGGCTATGGCACGTGCCCTTCTGCTTGTGTGGCTGATTCTCAACGCACTTGAAAGGTAGACTTCCTCTTGGCAACATGGTGCACTGAACTGAATTGTAGAATCATTCCTCATCTTTAAAAGGGCTATTGTAGTAACTACCTGCTGGATTGTTGTGAGATTTAAGTGTGATAATACAGGTAAAGTGTCTAGAACAGTTGATGACATGCAGTAAGAACTCAGTGTTATCTAAAAAATAAATAAGAATCATGGAACATCTAGTTGTAAGAGACTGTTAAGGTTTAGATATGTGGTCTCCCCTGAAAGCTCATGTGTGAGACAATGCGAGAAGGTTTAGAAGTGAAATGACTGGGTTATGAGAGCCTTAACCCAATCAGTGAATTAGTCCCCTGATAGGGATTAACTGAGTGGTACATGAAAGTAGGTAGAGTATGGTTGGAGGAGGTGGGTCCTTGGGGGTACCTGTGGGATTTATATTTTGTCCTAGTGAGGAGAGCTTTCTCTCTCTGCTTCCTGATGTGATGTGCTGTGTCCTGAACCTCTTTCCTTGGCCACACCCTTCTGCCTTACATGGAGCCCCGAGGAATGGAGTTAGCCATCTATGGACAGAGACCTTTAAAACCAAAATAAACTTTTCCTCCTCTTAATTGGTCTTGTCAGGTCTTTTTGGTCACAGCAGCAAAACAGCTGACTAAAACAGAGAACTTACTCTTTGTCCTAACACAACTTCCTTACTTTATGGCTGGGGAATCTGATTCCTATTAAGTAGCATGCTCAAGGTTACTGTTCATTGTTATCATGAAGAATCATGGAATCCAAGACCTCTTGATTTCTAGCTCACTGAAATTCTCACCATAGTAGCTGCCAGAGAAATTTTGAGTGGGGGAGAATGATTATAATAGCTCCAAGCTCATGGCAAATACTCAGTAATGCATATTGCAACCATATTGAACAAAATCATTACCTCAAGGAAAAAATTCCAACGGTATAAGAACTTGCAAAAACCTAATGACATGGAGTTGGATGTTTTTAATCCAGTTGTGCGTGGTCTGACTTCTTAAAGATCTCACTCTGGCTGCTGGTTTATGTCGGACGTGATTGGCTTGGGTTGGGTCCATAGAAAACATGCTTCATGGAGACAATTCCACCATTGTTTATTGATTAGGTGCCATTTCCTACCTATTCACCAGATATTATTCCCTTTGGCAGCAGTATTCAAATTACTATAGGCCTCCACTTGCTTATGGAGATTTGAGAAGCTGAGAAAATGTCTCCTTACTTTCAAAACAATCTTTTTAGTCCAAAATATCAAGGAGCTGTGAAAAAGTATCATATTCTCACTGCTTTCCTGGGTATGGCTTCCAAGTAGAATCTCACTAGCTCTATATAAGCACATGAACCTTCACAGTCCTGTGAATTTCCAACCCACCATTTAAGAAATAAGGCAGCAGTAGCCTGCTGAAAGCAGAAGGAAAGTGTAAGTTTCCTTCTGGGAAGGGAATGAAATTCTGTGCTTGCCTGTCCTCATTCCTTAAGTTCATGAGGTCTTCGAGTTCCTGCCTAAGGAGTTGCACACCTCTTTTAATAGTACAGTCCACAGATACAAAGGCCATAGTAAAATCACCAGTGAAACAGGCTGTGGTTTTGGATGATCAAGTTTCCAACTTAAAAAGAGAAAAGGGAAACGGAAGCAAGGAAAGCACAGGAGAGTTAGGGAAAATTATATTTTGAGTGAAGATCTATTTGATTAAAAATAATATTTTTTGGGTTTGTTTTTATTTATTTTAATACCTTGTCTCTCTATTGTCACCTTATCTTTATTTTGTAGTTAATTAATTAATTCTAATTAGGTATATGTAACAACAGAATGCATTTTGATTCATTGTACACAAATGCAGCACAACTTTTCATTTCTCTGGTTGTACACGATGTAGCGTGGCACCATATGCGCAAGTCATAGTCATACATGTATTTAGGGTAATGATCAACTATCTTTCCTGCCCCCATGCTCCCTCCCCTCTCTACCCTCCCCTTTGCTCACTCAAAGTTCCTCCATTCTTCCTGTCCCCCCGTATTATGGTTCAGCAAAAAATTATATTAATTATTGAATTTAACTTTTTAATTAATTAATCCTCTTAACCTTTCTCTATAAGTATAAACATATTTGTCCTTTGGTATTTAAAATAGAACTGTCTGGTGTGCTGCAGTGAATCTCAATGGGTAGTAATAGGAGCTGACTGCATGTGCTAGGGGACATGGGCAGTGTTAGAGGGAGATGTTTTTGGTTGTCACAGAAGGGCTACAGTGGTGGCGCAGCATTGTTGCTATTGGTATCTGGTAGTTGGGGGCCAGTCATGTTGCTAATCATCCTACAATGCACAACAGCAGAGAACTAGCTGGTCCAAAATGCCACTAGTGCCAAGGTTGAGAAACCCCATGGGAGATGACACCTTAGTTTATGGAGTTAAACCAACTGGGTTTTATTTCATAACTAGGATATTCAGCAACATACTTAATACCTGCTCCTCAAGTCCTCATCTGTAAAGTGGGATAACAATGGTACTTTCCATGTAGGATTTTATTAGGATTAGATAGTTTTTATATATGTGTATGTGTGTGTGTATATAAAGTTCTGAGAGCAGTGCCAAACAAATGGTCAATACTATATGAATGTTAGTTCTTATTATTTTTGCTCCAAACAACACAAGGTATGTGTAAGAACCACCAGAACAACCTGGTTTTTGAGGGGAGCTTGACTAAAAATCACCTTGAAAGGAATTCATAGTATAGGATGACTCATTGGATGTGACCTGTAAGATATTAGAACCCACATGATAGTGGGCTGTGTGACATTGTCATTACTCTTGGCTAGTTGTCTTTTTTTCCTTCCTGTCAACATCATATTATGCTGTTGAAAGGGAAGAAAGACAGTGCCTGGTTCTGGTACATCCTATATGCTTGGGTGGTATTTGAGGATTAGTTAGTAATTGTGCTTGCAGGATCCTTTGAAGATCAAAGAATGTGTGGATTTTCTAAGTGGATGTGGAGCTGTGAGACAGGAATAAAGGAAAGACAAATGGAAATCTATTTGAAAATTATCTAATCATTTGGTAGGGTTATTGTATCTGTAAGAAGTAGGGCACTTGACCTTTGAGAGTCTGATGAAAGACCTTGAAATGAAAGGTGGTGAGATTTTGGACAGAACCAACAAATTATCATGTGATTTATCCTCTCATTAATTGTAGAGGAAGATGCCAAAAAGGAAGCATTTATGTCCATGTGACAAATTATAGGTGTTCAGCAGAGAGAACAGGCCTGAATTGCTGAACTGACCTGAACTGAACGATATGCCCAGAATTATACGTAATCTAATGGTGTAGATTTTCAGATTTTGAGAGTCTGAAAATATCTCTGCTAAGCTTGGTTAAATAATTCTTGACCTTGACGTTTTATTTTATGCTCTGAATCATTTCAGCAGGCAGAGGACACACTCTGGCTTTCCCCTATCCTAGATTCTTTCTCTCAGAATGAGCATTTTAATTAAGAAGATGTTTAGCAGTGGCGGCTATGACACTCAGGAAGGCAATTTCACAAGGCCTCATGAGACCAACTTAAAAGTCACAGCCTTAGGGCAGCCTTTGATAAGTGCCCATCTAGTTTAAATACTTGCAAACATGGCAGAAGATATTTACGTTAAAATTGAGATCCTGCAATCCTCCAGCAGGACACCTTCACAATATACACTCCTTTCTAAGCTTGGAGGGCTACAGTTCACCTGGTTCTGGTACAGTCTCATCAGGAACGTGAAAGAGGTCATGGTGAAAAAACTAAGAATAACAGCAACTACCCCCTCTGAATACCTGAAATATACAAGGTATGTCAGACATTATGCAAGGCATTTTAGATACTTCAAAACATTCTGTCCACTTTGTAGACAGTAAAACTAAGTTCAAAGAAGTCAGGTAACTTGCTCAAAATCACATCTATGTTTGGGGCCAAGATTTGGACCCAGGCCTGCCTATCCCTAAATCCTTCTCTGCTTTATCTAACTCTCTTGGCTCTCAAGTACCTTTAGCATCTAGGGAATCTTGAAGGGAATTAATGTGAGTTGTATCTGGGCTGGGAATATTTTTTTGTATCTGGGCTGGGAATATTTTTGGAATAACTAAATTTTTCTGTCTTTTTCTGATACTTTAATACATAAGTATTCTAAATTTGGCAAAATGCTACTATTGCCTTGTCATTAACCTTAAGGCAGAGACCATTAGAAGGATCCAAAAAAAAAAAAAAAACACCTCTTAGTCATAGAATAAAATGATGTACTGATCCATATCCAGTAGATTCTACCCCTAAAATATATTCAGAATCTGCCTACTTCTCATTTGTGACACTATAATCATTCTTGTCTGGAGGATTGTAGCAATTCCCCAGCTGGTTTTCTAATCTAACACTTTTACAGAACATTCTCCTCATAGCAGCTGGGGTGACCTTTAAAAAAGTAAATCTGATGCTGCCACTCCTTGCTTAATATCCTCCAATGTCCCCATATTGCATTTTCAATAAAATCCAAGCCACCTCTCAGAACCTTCAGGTTTCAGTGTTCATTGTCCTTTCCAAGCCTTTCTCTGCCCCAGGCTCTTTGTGTTTGGCATACTTTGTTCTGCCTGAAATGTTATCCCCATAGCTTTTTGCTAGTGAAGGAGATCAGAATATGTCACCCCAAAATATGGCCCTTGGCAAAAGACTTATTTTGAGTTGAAGGCAATTAAGAAGGAGCAAATAAATACAAGAAAAACCCTCTCTGCCCCCCACCTTTCTGCCTAAGGGCAGGATATAAATTTTCCACTGCTGGAGAGTAGAGAACTACTATACTAAACTCATACCAGCGCAGAGACAGCACCAAAGAAGTCCACAGACAAACCATCATCCATTATTTCCCCAAGGTCCATCATTTAGGACAATTATGATTTTTAAACTTTACATTGGTGAAAAAGTGATAGACATTCAGTAGAAACTATATTTTAAATTTTGAATTTTAATCTTTCCCTGGGCTAAAGATACACAAACAGGATTCCCTTGTGATGCCAGACAGTTGCAAAAAGCTGCAGCTCTCAGTCAGCTGCACAACCATGAGATTAAACAACTACTCTGCAGTGTTTGGTAAGTTAGTTACATTAAATGCACTTTTGACTTAATGGTATTTTCAATTTATGACAAGTTTATGGGGAGGTAACCCCATCTTAAGTCGAGGAATATCTGTAGTTACCTTTTCATGCCTCAAGCCCTTCCTTTTGTTTTGTCATTTCTCAACAAATTTCTTGTTCTTTGTTTAAAATGCTATATAAGGTTGGTTGCAGTGGTGCATGCCTATGATCTCAGTGACTCAGGAGACTGAAGCAGGAGGACTGCAAGTTTGAGGCCAGCCTCAGCAACTTAGTGAGGCCCTCAGCAGTTAGAGAGATCCTGTCTCAAAATTAAAGGGCGATGGATGTAGCTCAGCTCAGCTCAGTGGTTGAGTACCTCTGGGTTCAATCCCCAGTATCACAAAAAAAAAAAAAAAAAAAAAGAAAGAAAAGTCATGTTCCGGTCTCTGGGTACACCTATGTATTGTATGCATGCTACACATATTAGTAAGCTTGTTTTTTTTTTTTTTTCCCCTCTGTTAATATGTCTTTTATAACAGAGGCCCCAGATAAGAACCTAGAAGGACAGAGGAAAAGGTGTTTTTTTCCTTCTTTAAACCTGGCACAGAGAGCTTTTTCTCACCCTTCAGGTTGTGTTTCAAATATCAATACTGCAGGCCAGTATTCCTCCTGGTGAGCCTAAATCAAAGCATCTCAATCCAACCCCCTTCCACCTATCAGACACACACTCCCTTCATGACACATTTTTTGTTGTTCTTTTTGTTTAAAGCATTCAGCACCAAATCAAATTTTCTCCTTTATGTATCGTCCTCCAAGAAATTAAGAATTTTATCTTTATTGCTGCTGTATTCTCAGAGTCTAGAAATAGTACTTGGCTAATAGTAAGCACTTAAGAAATATTCATGAGCATCTAGAAGAACGCTGAATTGGAAATCAGGAGAGCTGAGTTTAATTGTGACTTCAGTACTGATTTATAGAGTATGATGGGCAAATCATCTCTCTTGGCTCTTCATCTATAGGTTGGATAAAATGACCTTTACAACCATGTTCTGGTCCTAAAACACTGATTCTAATAGCACATGGATTCATGACTTTTATGTAGTCTCAAAAGGAGATATTAACACTGAGAAATGCTGCAAGCCTCCTTTGTAAGCTAAGACTGAGAGAATTTGTTCAATGATGTTAGTAATGAACTTTGGGTGCTCTAACGTGAGCTTTGGGTGCAGAAAAAGTCAGCCAGAGGTTTATTTTTGTAATAGAAACTGATATTCAATTTTTTAAAATTAGGGGAAAAAATCTAGTTCTGTTGGTTTTTAATTCAATTTAAAATTCAATTTATTTTTTCACTTATTGGTGCTTTATAATTATACACTTATTTGTACATGCATGCAATATAACAATATAATTAAAAACTATTGCATTTTACAAGTCTAGTGAACTTTAACAACTATTTTGATAAGGTTTTGAATAATTCTTATTTGACATTTAGTAATTTAAATACCTTTAGACATTTTAAATCACATTTATATATTTTATGGATTTGAAACCTTCCAGAAGACATTAACTGATTATCAAAGTTTTACATACACTTAAGTACTTCTTACAAATCTAAGGAGCATTTATAAATATAGAAAAACTCAAGTTCATCTAAAAATTCTATTACTATACATAAACTAAATCAGTTTCTCAAATACATATTTTAAACTGAGATAAACAATCTAATCTATCATACTAATAGGATAAATATTATGAAACATTACCAGAACAAAAAAATTCCAGATATGCACTTTCTTCACACAATAATTTATTTTTGCTTTGATGCATAATTTTATACTTAATTTAAAACTTTCTTTAGGTTAAAATGTAATTATTAGTGTTAGGAAAATGATGACATCATGCCCCACAACCCCTTGAGCTATAAGTGTGCATGTTTTTTAAAAAATGTATTTCTTTAATTCTAATTAGGTATATATGACAGCAGAATGCATTTTGATTCATTGTTTACAAACGCAGCACAAGTTTTCATTTCTCTGGTTGTACACGATGTAGTATTGAACTATATGTGCAGTCATACATGTACCTAGAGTGATGATGTCCATCTCATTCCACCATCTTTCCTGCCCCCATACCTCCTCCTCACCCTTCCCTCTCCTTTGCCTAAAGTTTCTCCATTGTTCCTATGCCCCCACCCCCATTATGGATCAACATCCACTTATCAGAGAGAACATTCGGCCTTTGTTTTTTGGGGATTGGCTTACTTCACTTAGCATAATATTCTCCAACTCCATCCATTTACCTGCAAATGCCATAATTTTATTCTCTTTTAATGCTGAGTAATATTCCACTGTGTATATATATCATAGTTTATACACTCATCTATTGAGGGGCATCTTCAGTTTAGCAATTGTGAATTGAGCTGCTATAAACACTGAAGTGGCTGTGTCACTGTAGTATGCTGTTTTTAAGTCTTTAGGGTATAGACTGAGGAATGGGATAGCTGGAGCAAATGGTGGTTCCATTCCAAGTTTTCTAAGGAATCTTCATACTGCTTTCCAGATTGGTTGCACCAATTTGCAGTCCCACCAGCAATGTATGAGCGTGCCTTTTCCCCACATCCTCTCCAACACTTATTGTTGCTTTTATTCTTGATAACTTCCATTCTGACTGGAGTGAGATGAAACTTAGAGTAGTTTTGATTTACATTTCTCTGATCACTAGAGATGTTGAACATTTTTTCATATGTTTGTTGATTGATTGTATATCTTCTGTGACGTGTCTGTTCAATTCCTTAGCCCCTTTGTTGATTGGGCTGTTTGGGCTTTTTTGGTGTTAAGTTTTTTGAGTTCTTTATATATGCTGGAGATCAGTGCTCTAACTGGCGTGCATGTGGCAAAGATTTGCTCCCAAAATGTCGGCTCTCTCTTCATTTCATTGATTGTTTGTTTTGCTGAGAAGAAACTTTTTAGTTTGAATCCATCCCATTTATTGATTCTTGCTTTCATTTCTTGTGCTTTAGGAGTCTTTTTAAGGAAATCAGGGCCTAATTCGACATAATGAAGATCTGGGCCTGCTTTTTCTTTTATTAGGTGTAGAGTCTCTGGTCTAATTCCTAGGTCCTTGATCCACTTTGAGTTGAGTTTTGTGCATGGTGAGAGAGAGATAGGGGCTTATTTTCATTTTGTTGTATATGGATTTCTAGTTTTCCCAGCACCATTTGTTGAAGAGGCTATCTTTTTTCCAATGTATGTTTTTGGCACCTTTGTCTTGTGTGAGATAACTATTTATGTGGGTTTGTCTCTGTGTCTTCTATTCTGTACCATTGATCTATATGTCTATTTTGGTGCCAATACTATGCTGTTTTTCTTACTATAGCTTTGTAGTATGCATGTTTTTGTGTGTGTTAGTTAAACTCAATTCTAGGGACATTCAGTAGCCCTGTCAAAAATAAACACTGCCAGGTGTTTTCAGTTCCCATTTGATCAGCCACATTGTTTCCCTAGCAGCTTTTGCAAGGCATTAGCTATCTTTATGTCAATCTAACACTGGACATTTTGTTTCATTAGCATCATGGATCATAGAAATACTTTGAAATAATAGCTCATAATAATAATAATAATAATAAAGTTATTAGCATAGCAGATGACAGAGACAAGCTCTCATGTGTGAAATTATTGCTATTAAAGATATGTGACTTAGCTAAAACAAAGAGCACAAAACTCTCACTAGCCCTTCATTTGTATCTCTAAATGCAATTTGTGCACATGGCAGAATTTGGTCTGTCTTCATAATAACACAGAGGTGAGGTTGTGGGTGAGTAGATACTGCTCTTGTTTTCTACCACAAAGGACCTGATGGATATTCTTAATCAATTGATTCAAGCTGGTTGAAAATATCTTTCCATGTAATTTTACTACTAACTTAAGATTGTATAATTAGAAGACATTCTTTTAGCAATCCTGACAGAACCCTATTATGCTGGCTCTATTAATAACTTCTGAACTGCTGGGGAGATAGTGGTTTCATAGTCAGGAATTTCAGTTTTCTACTCTGGGGGATCTACAATACTTCTTTTTTTTTTTAATTTTTTTTTTAGTTGTAGATGGACACAATATCTTTATTTATTCATTTTTATGTAGTGCTGAGGATTTAACCCAGTGCCTCACGCATGCAAGGCAAGCACTCTACCATTGAGCTACAATCCCAGCCCCTGCAATA
>PVHX01004135.1:57354-130889 GCA_004024805.1 Geosciurus inauris
AAGCAAATGGCACTTGACCACAACTGGCTCTGAAAATGCCTTTTATACGAAAGAGTATAAGGTTAGTGGTATAGTATTCTCCAGAAAAATGTTCTAGAAGGTTGGTCCCTTCACGTGGCACCAGATACCTGGCCAAAGCCGCCTGGACTAGCCATCTCCAATTGAAAACAAGTGTTTTGGTCTCATGGAGGGAAAGACCAAGGGGAGGAATGTTTAGTGGGGAAGGAGGGGAGAAAATTCCTTCAGCTAGTATTTTTTCTACTCTGAAATTTCTGGACAAAATTTGTTTAGCAGAGAATGGGTGAGGAGAAGAGTCAAAGGTAAGCCATTTCAAATTTTTCACTATCAAAAATTCCTTTGGAAGAAATCTTCCTCTGTAGACCCGTGTTTTGATAGATTTTACTTTACTGAGTAAATGCTGTTTATTACATAATAGCTTATTTCTCTACTTTTATTAATCAAAGACCTGCATTCGCTTGTTAGAACTTCTGCTTAGCATGAGTTTAGAAAGACTCTCCATACCAATTTGACAATTTCAGCCAAAGCAGAGGAGATGGGATGCTAGTTATGAATGTTTTGGTTTCCCTTACTGTCAATGAGTTCTCTCAAAATCCCCTAGTCTTTTAAAAGAAATACAGATGTCTGGGCCTCACACCAAGCACTCTGAAATTTAATCTTCCATGATAAAGAAATCCTCACTTTTAGTGACACTGCTTTCATCATCAAGTGGTTCAGATACTTTGAGAAGCACACCACGAGAAATTTTGAAATATTGAAAATAACTTCCAGATCTTCCTCCGAACTGATTTCACAGATCTGGGGACTTCAGGCTGGGAACCTCTGGAAGGGTGAATAATTGCAAACTCAATTCAGCTGTTCAGCCTTAGGCACTACTTCAAGGGAAGCTCAAGAAGCTATGACTAAGTTGACCTTTTGTCATATCTCTTTTCCTCCCTGTTTATTTAAGTTGCCATCTTAACTGGCTCCTGGAGTCAAAAGTGCTTTTGTTCTCTGCATGAATGGTTTGATTCACATCACACCAATATTTCTTCAAAGGGAGAGAAGTCTCTTACCTTTGGATAATCTCTTCTTCCCTCTACAAATGCCACAACCCAGCTAAAGGATTTTAAAGGCTTTATGTTTTAACTATTTCAGACTCTGCAGAACACTTCTCTGATTCTTTTTGGAAGAAACAAGACCAAAAGAAATATAACATCCACTTATAATATTTTTCACAAAGATGAATTCTTGCACATAATGGTGTATTCAAGGCAGTGATTCACAAGTTGGGTACTTAAAAAGCACAGATTCCTGGGGCTGCCTCCAGAGTCTGATTCAGGAGGTTGTGGGATGGAGCCTTAGAAATTGTATTTTGACTCAGTGATTAGCCAGGTTTGTGAATCAACATTTTGGAGAACAAATCCCAACAGACCACTTGCCCAAGGTTGGATGATCAAGAAGTAACAAATTCTTACAGAAGAGAACTGTGTTCCCTCTGCTGTCTCATGCGGTGGTGATGATGGGGGAAGAAGAAAGGAGGATGCAAAGGCTGAACCACTTGCCATTTGTGGAGCCTCAGTCTCTCACCTGCTTTTCCCTCTCCTCCATCCCAATAGTACATGCACAATCATGCAAGTGATTTTGTCTGCTTGCTTTTATATGTCCTATTTTTTCAGCCTGGCATTTCTTTTGTGTCTTCTTTTTTCTCCCTGGTGAACTTCAAGACCCTACTCAAGTATCACCTCCCTTGGGAAGTCTCTCTGGCACCCCAGGCTGAGCAGATCCTGTCCTTTTAAATTTTATCCATTTAAATTTTTATACATGCAAGTGTCTTGGTGTTGAGAAACCCATGTGTGCTCTATTGCCTGTAATTTATTTAAAATAAATCCCTATAGATGTGTTATATGTATATGTTTCATTTAGAGATGAGCTGTATATCTTAGGGACACAGTTACATGGAGAATTCTAATGGGAAGCGACCTCAGGAGGTGTTGAGTTGGCATTTCAAAGATCCTATATTTCATGTACTAGAAGAATTAGTACAGTCCAATCACTTAGAAATTGCTCTTAAATTGAGGTCAAGGGATAGTTGAAATGTATTTTCATGGGCGAAATTAGTGGCATTCGAGATGAATGAATTGTCTAGAAAGATGACATGACGCACCTGCCCTTCCATGAATGGGTGATGAGAATGTGGCCAGCTCATCAGACCAGCACCCTCAAGAACATGCCTTAGGCCCAGGACTTCTTTCAGCCTGTGTTCCCCTCACCGAACAAAAGGAATCTCAACTAGACAGTGAGCTGAAACCTGCTGCTAGCTAAGAACTCTTTGTGTAAGGTACCATCCTGAGTGTATAGAGACAGAAAGCTTGAACTTCACTGGGCTTGTAAGGACAAGCTGTATGACAACATGTGTCTGATTGATTCTCATACATACTAGTAAATGCATGGTAGGCAGGATTTGATCTGACACGTGCTCTTAGGACAGCACACAAACAGAGATGAGGGTGTTCCATATGGCACCAGTAGGTCTCATTTACCTGTGGTCTAAAGGGTTTGTAGGGGCTAGGAGGAGAACTTGATACCTATAATGGTCAAAGTGGTTTGAGGACAGTCATCCTGTTCATCTTTGTATATCTGGTGACAGTACTTTAGAGTACGTACTAAAAAAAAAAATGTCTTTTTTTCGTCTTTAGGTTATCATAACTATAAAACAAAGCATTAAAAAAGAAATCAAATCAATATAATGATTTTTGACTATTTTATAGAATTATATATCCTGCATGAGGTTTTTTATTTAAGCAGAATGCTAATCCAGTTTTGATTTTTTAATCTACAATGATGATTGTACATATTTATGGGGTATAGTGTGGTAATTTGATACATGTACACAATGTGTAATAAAAAAATCAGGTTAATTACTTCCACTCCTCCAACACTTATCATTTCTTTGTGTTTGAAGCCATCTAACTTCTTTTCCTAGTTCTCTATAAAAATATAATAATTATAATTGTAAAAATAATTGTAAACTGTAGACACCCTACTGAGCTATAGAACACTAAAACTTACTCTTCTTTTTTTTTTTTTTTGTACTGGGGATTGAACCCAGGGTGCTTAACCACTGAGCCACATACATCCTCAGACCTTTTTATTTTTTATTTTGAGACAGGGACTCACTGAGTTGCTTAGGGCCTTACTAAGTTGCTGAGATCGGCTTTAAATTTGAGATCCTCCTGCCTCAGCCTCCCTCGTTGCTGGGCTTACAGACGTGGATCACTGGGCCATGCTTATTCTTCCTATTTAAGTATGTGTTAGCTCTTATTATCCAACTTCCCTCCGTTTCCCTTCCCCTTCCACTTCCTAGCCTCTATTGATCACTGTTTTACTCCCTACTTCTATGAAATCATCTTACATATATGAGTGAGAACAGCAACATTTATACTTCTGAGCCTGGCTTATTTCACTTCACATAATGCTTTCTTCTAGTTTCATCAATAATCAGGTTTTGAATAATAGATACTTTCATTTATAGAGGCTACTCATTTGGGGAAAGTGAATGAAAAATACTAAATACTAGCTTTTAATAAAGCTACTGATTTAGATAAAAGGCATTTTAAATTAAAAAATCAAATATAACACACACACACTCACATGCACATATTCATATACACTTTATGGAGTTTTTATACTCCAAAAAAACCCATGATGCAGTTGATTTATTATCTCATTCCATACAGCTCATACGGCTTGAACGAAGGTAGCTTTAAGAATAGCTGCTGTAAATGTATGATACGTTCATTTACAAATAGCAGTGTTCATTTTTCAACACTGTCAAGAAAATTCATCTAAAGAAATTATAAGCCTAAAGAGTTCCTAGAGTAGCCATTTGTCATGAGAAGCATTCCACACAATGAATAGGCATTACAGGTTGTTAAGCATCTCCAGGAACATTGCTTATTGAAATTTGTTGGAGAGATGATTGAATGTTATTTAAGTAGAACTTTACACACGATAAATAGTACATTTGCAGGCTGCTGAGAAAATTGATGAAAAGGATAATGTTCTGTTTTGGACTCTAAACAAAAGGCAATCAATTAGTAGGACCAGTTTGAATAATGTGAAAGAAAGAGTGCTTGGAAACTCTCCTGCTGAAAGATTGAACCTCAGGCTGAAATTATGGCCTCTGCATTAAAAAGATCTATGGCTTGGCATAAACACGGGACAAAAAGGAATTAAGGAGCAGAATCCATTTCTGGACCCACATGGCTCCCCAGAGCTGGATTTTTCATGAACCTACTTTCTTTTCACTGCCTCACTTTGATTATGGGCTGCATTTCAACTTCCTGCTGAATTCAGAGCCTTGTTCCAGCCAACCTGTAAGGTATGCCTGCTAACAGAAATTTTAAGTAACCTAAGGAGGGATCATTAATAAGAAGCCTAGAGTGTTACTGATTTTTGGAAATAGCTTTAATACTATTGTATACAATTGTTGGGAAGACTTTTGCTGGTAATGGGAATGAGTGAACTCTGACGGACAATTCCTTTACCTCAAGGATTGGAAAACCTTTTCTGTCACAGTCCAGAGAGCAAAATTTTAGTCTTCATGAGCTATATACTCTCTGTCACAACAATTCAATTCTGCACTGAGAACACAAAAGCAGCCAAAGACAAGGTATAATATGTAAATGAATAAATGTCATTGTGTCCCAATAAAACTATATTTACCAAAATGGCAGCTGACCCCTACTAAATATTAGAGGAACAAAATCACTGCCAAGTTTCACACAAAATATTTATAAAAAATAACTTTATCTTACAGATAATGAGTTCTAATTTCATATTATATATTATATCATCAATTTTATGGACTTTGTACTGGGGAAATCAAAGTCTTAGAAGAGAAGTCATTTAGAAAACAAAGCAATGCCCTAAAACATGTTGAGCCTGAAGGATATCAACTAGAAATAAGAGACGTCCATTGATTATATAAGTTGTAGTTCTCGTAGCCACTTCAGTGAAAGAATCTGCTCAGTGGAGTTACTGACAGTCTATTCACTATGTAAAACAGACTCCCTGATTCTTGCACCACATGAGATATCTGGGTGTGTAGACTTCATTCAAATACATGACTGTTGGGCTGGGGCTATAGCTCAGTGGTAGAGCACTTGCCTAGCATGCATGAGGCACTGGATTTGATCCTCAGCACCACATATAAATAATAAATGAATAAAATAAAAATCCATCAATAACTAAAAAAATAATAAAACAATACATGACTATCATCTGACAAGCTCTTAAAATCACACTTCCAAGGCCTCACAGCAGACCACTTACAGTAGAATTTCTTACAGTGGGAATCAGGTGAGTAGAGTGCAGTCAAGACCAACAACCACTGTTTGGGTGCCTTGCAACTCAAAGTGTGGTCCATGCATCAGCAGTAAGAGCATCCACTGTGACCTTGTTAGAACTGTAAATTCTGAGCTGGGTATAGTGGCCCACATATGTAGACACAGCACCTTGGGAGGCTGATACAGAAGGATCACTTGAACCCAGGAGTTTGGCACTCAGTTGAGCAACACAGGGAAAGGAGGCCCCCATCTCTTAAATAAAGAATAACAGAAACACTCAACTCTGCCTCATCTCTGAATCAGAATCTGCATTTTACCAGGATCTGTAGGTGATTCATATGCACATGAAAGTTGAGAAACCCTGTCTTGGTGAGTCCATGTACTTTTGTCACCACCTGTGACAAAGCAAGCATACCCAGGGTCAGTTTTATTTGTTCTCCAATTTGTCCACTTAGTTGTGATTGTAATTATGTAAACATTACATAACTGATGAACAAAGAGATGTTCCATGAAAACAAATTGGAATGACAATAAACATGAGTAGTTCAAAATTACCTGTCAAATGGTGTAAGATAAACCATAAAAATTGAGGGAAAGATCATTAAGAAGATCATAAAATTCTGGATTGACTGTGTAGTCACTTTACTTCACAAGTATCCTTAAATTATACCACTATTTAAAAAAAGGAAAAAAAAGTATATTCTGGACCCTGAGTTTTGAGTATGGTTCATGTAAGAAAGAAAACTTGAGGGGCTGGGGTTATGGCACAGTGGTAGCGTGCTCGCCTAGCACGCATGAGGCACTAGGTTCGATCCTTAGCACCACATAAGAATAAAATAAAGGTATTCTGTCCACCTACAACTAAAACATAAATAACTATTTAAAAAAAAAAAGAAAGAAAACTTGAAAATTTAATTGATAAATATATACTCAAAGAAAAAGCCCTCTGTATAGCTTAACCCAGGTGAACAATTGTTTTCAAAACAGAAGGGATTCAAAATATGCACCTTTTTATGATGGTCAGTTTCAATTAATTCAACACCTACTGCTCTAGATTACAGCGGATATGAAACTTTCTATAGTTAACATTTAGCTGATAAATCAACCTGTTTGTTGCCTTCTCTCTTCATAGTCCCAACTAGTCTCACTCCACAAAAATGATTTTGTGAACTTTTGTTTAACTCGACAAAATTTCAGAAGTATTTTGGGAACTCACATATGGGTGCCTACTACTTATTAACTAAGTTAAGGGTAAGGAGAAGTAGCCCTATCATGTATTTTCCATGATTTCAGAAAAGACAAGACATAATAGGTTAGGATAATAGTCTAAGGATAAAGTCTTCACATGGAATAAAATTAGCTTTATGGAAACTTATTTTTTTTAATTATTTTGTTAGGAAATGGAAAAAACCCCCTGCAGCTCTGCTGCCTGTAATTTGGAAACCATCATATCAGGTGTTAGAAAAGGCTAGGAGCATGAGATTGCTGAAGCTGATGCTTCCTCTGCCCTTCCTAACACAGGTAAGTCTACTCTTCTGTGCTGTGGGCACCACTGTTGGCACTTCGGTCATTCTGTTGTAGTGTCATAGCAATTATTCATCTGTCTTCACTCCTGGACTGTGAACTGGGTGGTCCTCATTATATATCTCTTACATAAAACAGTACTTGATACACAGTGACGAGGCAATACATATTTGTTGGGTGAGAGTGAACACAGTGGATGAGTCTGATGTACACTTACGTTAAAGGGAAAACAACACATTGCAAGGAATAAACTATTCTGCCCCCCTAAGATTCTGGCTGCACATTTATGCTGAATTGTCAATAAGGTGATAATATATGTCAGTAATTAAGCCCTCTAGAACTGGCCACAGATAGTTGCATTTTTTGATGACTTCTCCATTATGAGTCCACTTTTTGTAGTATATTTAATTAATATTGATTTTGAGACTCAGAGAATTACAGGATAATAAAAATACATTAACCATTTTTATTACATTGTATTTTCATTAAACAGTAGCTTATATAGCAAAGCTCTGTTGTTTCATTAATATGACCAAAGAAAATATTATGATGTTGTTATCACTCAATCCAAGAAAAAAATTAAAAGCATACCATAGGATTTTCCTTTTGTAGAACTAACTGAAGAAGTAAGAATTATAAGGAAATAGAAGTATTCTTTTCTATTGAAAATAAGATGTTAAAGGAATAATTAGCATGTTTGGTTGGTTCTTGGAAAGATAATTCCCTCCTGTATTTGAAATTATGTAGTTACCTTTTGTCTTTTCATTAAACATCAGTAACGAAATGCCAGTAATGCATGTTCATTATAATTAATGACAATGCTGCTATACTGATGTTCTATTTATAAATTTGAATTTTAGATTCTTTTTGGAAATAGGATAGCATACTCAGTACTGAAGCTCCCATATCCCAAGTATTTCTCTTCCTGTGGTTCAATAAGAATAAAGTTTGCTCATTTATTAATCATGCTGATAATATCATTGATCTGTTAGCTAACATGCTGCCATTTAAATGTGAAAATGACCCTTCTGGCTCACTGTGAATGACAAGTGGGAGCTGAAAGGTCAAGCCACCAGGGACTCAAGGGCATGGACCTGAGCTAGGCCTCTCAGCACCCTGCTAGCTCATGCCTCAGTTAAAGTATCAACTTGCTGCTTTAATAGTTAGGGTTTGCTCACACGAAGATACCTAGTGCTGGTGGACTTCTTGGCATCAAAATACGCCTCTTATTATTTGAAATTAGGAAGTAGTTGCCTCAACACTGGATTTAATTTACAATTATCTTTCTTTAGATTGGGAAAAAAATTCTGAAAATGTGAGACCAGATTTGCTGGTCTTTTAGTTTTAAGACTTTTATGGATCATGTCTTCCCCTGTAGGAAGCCACTGTTGTCACATAGAACATGTGGGACAGATGGGGACATCCTTTCTATGATAAGTTTTTGAGATGGATGTTTTGGTACATCAAGCTGCCATGGTGTGGGGGTGTGCCTGTGACCAAGCTGTGTTGGAAAAAGGAAGGCTTGCAGTATTTGTGGAGATGGAGTGTTATGTTTGGATGTGAGGTGTCCCTCAAAAGCTCAAGTGTGAGACAATGCAAGAAGCCTTAGAAGAGAAATGATTAAGTTATCGCAGCCCTAACTCAATCAGTGAATTTATCCCCTGACGGGATTAACTGAGTAGTAACTGAAGGCAGGTAGGGTGTGGCTGGAGGAGGTGGGTCCCTGGGGGCATGCCTTTGTGGTATATATTTTGTATCTTAAGAGTGGAGTCTCCCTCTGCTTTCTGATTATCATGTAAACTGCCACACTCTTTTGAGCTCTTCCACCATGATGCTCAGCCTCACCTTGGGCCCTAAGGAATGGAGCCAGCCTGCTATGGACTAAAACCTCCGAAACTGTAAGCCCCCAAATAAACTTTTCCTCCACTAAAATTGTTCTGGTAAGGTCTTTTAGTCACAGCAGTGAAAAAGCTGACTAAAACACAGACATGGCAGTGTAAACAGGTCTGTCTGGCCATGCTATCAGGGAGGGGCTGATATGACTGGGAGAAGGACTTCATGCCCAGGAGCTCTTGGTGCACAAGGTGCACTTGGAGTTGCAGCTCCTTACAAAAAAGATTCTGTCTATTGAAGTCTTTAATGTAACTATCTGAAGTTTATTGCAGTTTTGTTCTGGAGAGAAAATAATTTCCGTTTTCATTTCTTTTTGTTATTTCATAATTGGGATCTACAGTATTGAGGGTTCTCTATATGAGAGGAGAGTTGCATCATCTATATGAATGATTATTTGCTTAATACCTGTTATGTGCCAGACATTGTGCTTAATACTTAGAATGTAAGATTAAAAGCCGAGGAAGCTACCTGGTCCATGAAACTCACTACTCTACTCTGATTTCAATGTGAAGGTCAATGATAAAAAAAGAGACATAGAAAAAAAATTCTGTAATCACAGGTAGTGATTATTTCTGTGAAGGAAATAAAAAACAATAGAGGAATCAGAGGTCTGTGTTGACATTGGTGTGAACCGGTTGGACACTGAGTGACTCAGGATAAGATCAGGATCTGGAGTACACAATACTGGGAAACCTTCTAAGACTGGAAAGTGGGCATCACCTGGTTTATCTGGTTTGCTACAACTTCAAGAGGTGCCCTGAAGGCAGGCTCAACTTTCAAAATGTTCTTCCTTTGTCATTTGCTTAAAGAGACAAATTTGAACTTTCTAAGCCATTCACTATCTCTTGAAGCTTTTCCCAGTAATTGTTTCAAATGGCCCTAGGGTAAAGTTTCTGTCAATGTTCTTACTACCGCCCTAACAGTACTCAACTGTCACCTTAACAACTTTATGTACTACAAAATTTAATGGAAAATGTGCCACTTCAATGAAAGCAAAGAAACCTGAAAATGGGATACAGAAAATTACACTGTTTCTATGGTGATGGCATCTCCTTGGCAGTTTGAAGAAAATCATTTAACAAAGTTATAAAATTCTAGTAAATATTGGACAGCTTTATGGAGATGTAATAAACTGAAGTCATATATCAAAAAGCACTAGAACTCATTTTACATTTATGGCACACAGCAAAATTATAATGCAGATGAGGACTAAATGACCTATAAATGTTAAACACACAGTTAAGCATGGAATATGTCAGCCAGAGTGTCTGTGGTTTCTCTGTGCAATATGTTCAAGTTAGATTGTAATGAGAAACACTTGCTTTTCTCTAAGCTGAGGTATGTTTTGATCCCTTTCTGAATTAGGAGTTAGAACAAAAACCATATCCATTTTCTTACAGATAATCAGGTAAGATATAATAAGAAACCGGCAAGGCTTTGTCCTTGGATGTGAATTTAACAAGGTAAATGCTGATAACATTGTTAGCCTGGTACTGTTACTACTCAGCCTGATCCAAATTGTAACTGCAATTTCAATATTGATATTGTACTCCATGCACTCAGGTTTGTGAGAAAATCATTGTTTTTACTTACAAAACATAGTCATTGTTTTGTATTTTTCTGAACACCACTATATGAAGCTGAGTTTGATGGTGTTCTGAATAATACATCCTTGGATCTAAAAGCTTTTCAATTTGTAGGGAGCATTTTATTCCAGAGAGAAACAGTTTCCTTCCCAGTAGCTGGTCCAGATTTCCTGCAGAAGAAAACTGGAAAGGACTGGCTTTTTCTAGGGCACAGAGAAGTGGCATTTCCAGTTAAAAAATTAAAGATGAGTGTTCATTTTTTTTAAATTAAGGCAATTGTTCTATGATAATCAGGGAGGATATACTGCATATCCATAAGATGACCCAACAGCAAAGTAAATCAGTCAATCAATTATCATATTCTCAAAATGCAGAACAACAGAATTGACTGATGGCTTTCATTGAGTCAGCCACTGAACTAGAGCAAAGCCATTAATCTAAGGACTACAAGTCATCAAGCCTTAGGTACTATTTTATTCCTCATGATCCATCCCCCTAGGTTTGGTATGATTGTCTCACAAGAAGCTTTGAAGGTTTCCATGCACAGATTCTTTGGTTCCCAGGCTCCAAAAGTTCTCAACTACTCTGCCTCTGATTTCTCACAGTGGCATTTCACACACCCTTTTTAGCACTGAGTCCTCCTCTTTCCAGCTCTCTGGGGACATGAATCACTCAGTGCATATTCCTAACTTCCTTTTAGGACTTGATTGGATCCTATACTTGCTTAAAGGGATTTATTGCATAGAAGAATTGAGAGTAGCATTTCTTGAAGAGCATTATTGGACAGAGTTGTTGGTTTGGTAGGTGAAAAGAAAAAACAAAGAACTGTAATGAAATTAAATGGAAAATGTTCTGGGTGTTTTACCTTCTATTAAAATATAAAATTTGAAGTGAGAAGTGATGGTAAATAAGGTTGCATAGGTAGATAATAATGGGAACATTGATGCGACACTTTTTATACACTAGGCACTGAGATTTTTACATGGGTCGTTTCATTTATTCTTTACAAGCTTTAAGGTGGGAGTTACTATTATTCATATTTTTCAGAAGAGGAAGGAGATAAAAACAACTTGCTTAAGGTCACATAACAAATAAGTGATAGTACAAGGAGTCAAACTCCAACCTGTGAGTCCAAGTTCAGTGTTTTAAACCAGCATATCGTTTTGAAAGTAAGTCTGGTCTGGGTGTAGCCCTGCGTAGCAATCCCTTTAATGGAAACAAAGGACACATAATTAGTACTCATCATAAAATCAAAACTTGGAGCACCTTTGCATCACTATGTTCTAGAATGGCTGCGCAACACACATGGGACTGTCCCTGGGGCACTGCAGGAGGGCCGATGCAAGACCATAAGGGGCACAAGAAAATTGATGGTCAGAGTATTTCAACTGCAAGCCAAGAAAGTGAAAGTAAACAGAGAGATGGGAGATAAAACCACAGATCAGAGCTGGAAAGAATGTCTAAATCAAGACAAGTATAATATAATATGCATGATAAAAGGTTGATTCAGATTGAATGTTGAAAATCAGAATTCTGGCTAATGTGTAGGTCAATATGAGTACCTTGAAGAAACTTGATGGAAGGAAGGTCAGACAGAGATAGAAAGATAAAAAGAAAGAGATACATGTGGTATATTCTCATTATAAAGAATTTAGAGATCCGTGGATATTAAAAAAGGAAAAAAGAAATAAAAAGAAAGCTTATCATAGCTCCCCCTATCTAAAGAAAACCATAGTTAACCTTTTGGCATATTTCCTTTTAGTCCCTTCTCCTCTAAAATTTGCATATTTTCACACAGATGTCTCAAACTGCTACAGTAGTCTCCCCTTTTGGAGAGTAGAAAGCATTGTAAGACATCCCCCCCCCCCCCATGAACACCTGAAACTGTGGATAATATCAAATCCTATATGTATTACTTTTTCCCCTACACTTACTTACACAAATGTCATGCCTTTCCATCTTAACTAAGTACTTATCTTACACCAGGGCCATAAGTTTTTTTTCAGTTTGAGGTGTGACACCAAAATTAGCTGATTTTTTTTCCTTCTTCACAATTTCACAGATAGAAGGTTCATCCTTATAGAATGCTATATCTTAGCAATCTCAGCATATGACTTCTTATTTACTTGTTGAGAATATTCATATTTTTACTTAAAAGAAATATCTTACAGTTTCCATTTGTCATATTCAAATTGCCAGCATCACTATTCTTATGCTTTAGGTCCATTAAGTGTAATAGTAAATAATAAATCAATAAGGGTAACTTGAACACAAACACTGCAATACTATGACAGTTGATCTGAAAACCAAGGTGGCTACTAAGTAACTAATGGGTTGGTAGCATATACAGTATGGATACATTGGATAAAGGGATGATTCACATCCCAGGTGGGATGGAGTGGGATGGCATGAGATTTCATCACACTTCTCAAAATAACACACAATTGAAAACTTGTGAATTGTTTCTTTCTGGAATTTTTAATTTAGTATTTTCAGACCACAGCTGACTGAAACTGGAAAGCAAAATGCAGAATAAAGGGTGACTTATTGGATATACAGAAGAGTGTATCAAACATATGTACAGTTTGATGAATATGTATGCAGTGAATTTCGGTGCAATCATGGCTTGAGGACTCAAGTTTAAAAAAAAACTATAGATAGGAAAAAGATCAGTAGAGTAGAGGGAAAAGAACAGAGGGAGGGAGAAGGGGAAAGAAAGGGAAAGTACAGAATTAGAATTGTATTAGAGCAAAAGTATATTAGAATTAGAGCAAAATATATTCCATGTTTGTTTAAGTCTGTCAAAATGAACCCTGATGTTATATATAACAAAATGAACTAATAAGAAAAGGGGGCTCAGGTTAAGAAACAGCTTGTAGAAATTGTCCCTTCTCCCCACTTGCTTCCTGTCTTCTGTCCCAAGGCCCAGGTGCCCCCTCCTTGACAGTCACCTTCTTCTCCACCGTTTTCACCATCTTCCTCTCCACCAAACACAATCCTGATTTTGATAATAATTTTTTTACTTTCTTAATATTTTATTGTATATGTAGTCTTTCATAAACAGTTGTGCCTGTTTCTAAAATTTTTATAAGTGGGATCATACTCTGAATTCTGGTGACTGGCTTATTTTGCTCACATTTTGTTTATAGGAATCTATATTGACATGTGAAGCTGCAGTGGATCACAATACTATCATATCTACTTATTTCAGCAATTTCAAACATGACAGTTTTTCCTATCATATTTGAGGCAAATGTGTTTACCTAGCTTTTAAAAATTTCTTATAATTTTGTTTATTTTAACAGACAGATATTATAAACAAGATTACATAGTAATTCTCATAGATCTTTTCCTTTTATAATTTTGTTCTTGCCTTTGAAACTTAGATGGTCCTTCCCCTCCAGGGTGTTGATAAATATTTGCTTTTATTTAAGCTCTTTAATGCTTTGATGGTTTTTTAAAAAGCTTTATTACTTTAATCCACCTATATTTATTTTGATTTGTGGTCTAATTTGACATATAGACTGATTTTCTCTCCTGATAACTTAACTATATATTGTGTAATCTTTCCCACACTTATTTGTGCTGCTTTCTTTGTATAGCAGGATAAGTCAGAGCTGTGCGGATGAAAGGTGAGAAGCAAGGCCCGGTAGTATTGGACAGAGGATTGATTTAATGTCCAAGAGAGGTGAGAAGGGCTTCTTGGAGGAAAGAATAGCTGAACTTTGTTTTATAAGATGAATAGAAGTCTGCCAGGAGAGCAGTGTGGGGGGTGGGGGAGAAGACATGGATGAACACTTCAAGCAGAGGAAACTAACAGTGAAACTATAGTTTGGGGTTATACTTTTGGGCCCTGGACAAATTCAGTTATTTAATGTACTGTCTCTATGATGTTCATCAACTTATTTACCTTTTCTTTGCTATATTTTCTATTAATAGACAAGATTGCTTGTCTATAAAATGGGAGTTGTAGATAGATTCTATTTCATAGGATTATCATAAGCAATAATAATATATTAAAGGACTTAACTTATACCAAGCACTTGATAAATATTTACTGCCAATATTATATAAATTCTAGACACTCTGTTTTGCTCTAAACCAATTGCTCCCCACTACCTGTGGGCGATGTGCCAGAGAATCCACACGTATTAACTGAACAAATGGTGAACAGAAGCTTACAATATTATATCTTTGGGAACAGAGTTGTAGTTTGATGTTACTGGAATAAAATTTCCGTGAGACTGAATCATGAAGGAAGGGCCTGGAATTCTATTCCAAGGAGCTTGATCTTTTTTCTGTAAGCTACAGGGAGACAACAGATGACTAAGCAGAGAAATGTTGGGGGCATAATCAAGAGAAAGCAATTATAAAAAAAAATTCAAGTTTATATCTTCCCATGGTTCATTTGAACATTTCTAACTTGGGTGAATTCAATGTCACTAAATTACAAACTGGCCTGGAAAATCACCCAGCCCTTGACTCCTGTTGTGTACACAGAGCCAGATCATACTGATAATAATATTGGAGGGGTGGACAGAGACACAGCTGTGAAAAATGTACCAGAGAAAACATATAGCTCTGTTTAGTAGGTCTGGTGTATAACTCAAAGCGAGTTTTCAAAAGTATGTGTAAATAAATGTCTTATTGTTTGGAGCAACAGATAATTATGTTTTCATTTTAGTAGGACTTGCAATTCAGCAGTGGGTTTGGGATACAAATATTAAAGAGAAAACAAATAGTAGCTCAGGGTGGTGACCTACTTGTTGCTTCTTAGAGGACATGGGATGAGTTGCAAGTTCTATTGATATAGGTTGTTGCTTACATAACTATAGATTTTGTGATTTGCTTGCCTATTTCTTATGCTTTCTCTGTAATGAATGATTGGTTTGTTTTAGATGCTCCTTGGACAGCATTTTTTCAAAGCAGTGGAACCATGATGGTTCATATCAATAGATGCATGAAAAATATAATGAAGCATCACACTGGTGTAGTGGTGAGAGTATGGACTTTGGAATCAAACGCACCTGGTTCAAAGCCTACTTCTATCACTTATAAGCCACTTGACTTGGATAATCTGTAAGATATTTCTGAGTTTTAATATCCTTATCTATAAGTGAAAAAAAAGTGGTATCTTCTACTCAGTTTTGTTCTGATAATTTGTCTTGATTTCACAGTGTTTGAATTATTAGACTATGGCTAAGCCACAAAACAAATGGCCAAATGCAATGTACTGATCATAGTATGTCTGGACATAGTCAATACTTACCAATTGCTTATTGAATGAAAGAATGGAAAATATGTGTATGCATCTCTATAACTTCTATTTACTTTTCCTTAGATTACAATTCCCACAAAGCAAATGCAATGGGCTGCCACAGAATGGCTATGTTGGCAAGGAAAGAGTGAGAGACCGGGAATCAGATGAAGCAGGATGTAGTGTGTATGTGGCTGGGGGAGAGAATGGAAAAACCCCAAGCCCATCAAAATCTTCTGGCTTGCTTTGGTATTTCACCCACATAAGGAAATGTAAACAGAGGGCTCTGTTTGGGTTATGACTCTTGGAAGCTATCAGCCTATTTCAGGTATCAGGTGGTTTATAGTTTTGACATTGGCTCTCCCCCACTGAGAGATATAAACCCTCTCAGGTGCAGCATTATAGCATTTAGATTTCCACTCATGATTCTGAGCCAGGGGAAACAAACGAGGAATTAAAGTGCCAACAGACTGTGCATGAAGATGACCTCCTTTCTGAAAACAAAAGGCAGGGGCTCCCTCTCTCCCAAGTCAATGAGTTCATGTCCTTACCTCATCCACCCTCATGGAAGAATTTGTGTAAATCATTTCAGCAGGTTGATTCAAATAAACCTTATGTGGAGCTGATTTCCTTGATTACCCATTTGCTAAATTCAGCTTCTGCAAACCACAAAGTAGTCACAATGGTTTTTTTTAAAATATTTTTTAGTTGTCAATGGACCTTTAATTTTTTTTATTTATATGTGGTGCTGAGAATAGAACCCAGTGCCTCACATATGCTAGGCAATCACTCTACCACTGAGGCATAACCTCAGCCCAAAGTAGTCACAATGTTTAAAGCACACATTTAGGTACAAATTGATTGGAACTCATAGCATTTCTCTAGTTCCATACTCATTATCATGAGGAGGCTTTGATCATATGTCTAACCTTTATTCCCTCCTCTGTCTTCTATCTTGTGCTCTTTTTAACTAGATGAAATGAGATAATGTATAAGAAAGGAAATTTTATTTCAAAACAAAGTGCTATGCGCACATCAGAATAATAATTTATTGATTTATTGGGCTATCTAAATTAATCTATAACTTAGTCCTCAAAGCAGAAGGCAATTGGCAAAAGTTTTTAGGATTAAAACTTTTTTCTCCTTTTTAGCTTTACCTTGACAATCAAGTTAACTGAGAGCACGTGTTTCTTTCACCACCCTCTCTCCCTTCCTTCCTTCCTTTTCTTTTCTTTTCTTTTTTTATTTTTTTTGATACTTGATTCCTTTGTATTCTCATTGCACCAAATTGGACTATCTCCTCTGACTTTATAGGATTTCTGCTTTTGCTGCATCTCTAAAGTCTACTTTAGAACTGTGAAGTGTAAGTTTCCCACCCTATCTGAGCTATGGATGATGGTGTTTGAGAAAGGAAAGAAATAACCTATCCTCTATTTCTTGTGGCTTTTCTTGAATCATTTTATCATAGCTCACTTGTTTTTGTATTCACTGAGAAAACATTTAACAAGTCTGTGTGCTCTAGGCTTTCAGAAGGCTCCTACCTAATTAGGGTGATGGGATTGGAAAAGAGTTCATGAAGGAATAAGTATTTTAAGTGGATCATTAAAGGGTGAAATCATGGCAAGTAGCTAAAAGAGAGAAGATCTCAAGGCATCTTCAGGGTGTGGCTCAGGTAGAAATGATCAGTAATGCAGGTGAATGGTGACATACGTGGAAAGGCAAATGAAAGCTCTCAAGGCTAAAGAAAGATTATTTTCTTAATTATTTCTCAGATTGAAGATATAAAAATGAAAATGAAATAGATGAAATGGTGACATTTTAATAAATCTCATGTAACTACTATGACTCAAACATCAATTGGATTATTGCATTATAATTTAATATCAACAAATTATATTCCTTCAAAATGATTTGATTATAATTAAAATGTGTCTTTCAAATAGTCAGAACCAACCAGAGATGGCTCTAAGTTGAAAATTCTTCTCAGACACTGCTCAATGCTCAGAATTTGTTGGCCATTCCTTGCTCAACCCGAGTGTGGATCTCATATAGGAGCTGTAATAAAACTGAATGAGCATTTTCTCTAAAACACTTGGGCACAGGTAGTCTTCTTTGGAGGTCCATTCAAATAGAGAAATGCAAAGGAGAACAACTTATTTTCCCCACTTCTTTGGAGATCAAAACTGTGGTACATGAGGGCTACTAAGTGCTACTGGTAGGGCCAGCAGGTGGCTGCAGGACCTACAGAGTAGCAGCTACACTCAGTGCAGACTGGAATTTCTGGGCCAACTCTATTGATGGGAGTACAGGTGAGAGTCAGGGAGACTTTATAAGATCAGAATACTGGCACAAGCCAGTAAAAATTGTCTTTCTCTTAATGAGACCTGAACATGGTGGAGTCCTAAAAAAATTTGGTTGTGTATAAACTGAAAATTTAAAGGGCAGGGAAAAAGAAACTGAATGACAAAAAGATAGAGAGTAAAACTGTCTCCCATCCAGACATTTCTTTTTTGCCCCAATCTAATATTTTCAACTGCCCATGACACATGACCATCTGAATATTTGATAGGCACCTCAAATTCACTACATCACAAACAATCCATTATTCTCCTCTTCTCCCCAAGCATCCTCAAGATATTTTTTTCTGTTTTTCCTTTCTATAAATAGCATCTTTATTCTTCAAGCCATCTGGAGTTGAAAATGAGTACATTTTGATTCCTTCCTAACATCTAATTAACTGGCAAATCTAATAGATATTACCTCTGGAATCTTATTTAATACATATTTTTCACTCTGTTACCATGGCACTACTTGAGATTAAACCTTCATTTTTACTTGCTTGTCTTTTGTGAATAAATTACCAAATTTGCCCCTGCCTCCTGCCCCTTGGCTCTTCTATTTGTCTTGTATACCAAAGTCAGTCTTTGTAACACATAATCCTTGTCATGTCACTCTTCTGCTCAACAATCTTCTGTGGATCTCATTCAATAAACTGACTACAAAATCCAATAATGAACTTCAATCTGCCTTGCCAAGTGTATCTCCATTCACTTATACAGCTGACCAGCTCCACCCCACTCATACCCTGAAGATGCCCCAATGTCTTCTCTCTTCTAGCTATTTGCCATCATTCCATCCTTTAAAGATCTACTTCATGTACCTCTTCCTACATGAAGTCTTTCCAACCCCATCACACCAATCAGGTACAAGCCTTTTGAAACCATGGTACTCTGGTTTACATCAATATTCATGACTTTGCTAACATAGAGTGCACCTGTATTGTTTGTGGCACTATGTTAGACCCTTCATTTACATTATTTCATTTAAATTTTAGGACTTCATATCAACTCTAATGTAGAATCTTTATTTTGTAATTAAGGAAGCCAAGATTGGATACCTTGCTAAAGGGCAAGCACTAGATTAAATCCAGATCCATTTACCACAAATGCACATGCTTTTCTATTAGACCAAACTGCCTTAACTGAAGGGGCCTGAGATTGAAGTTGAGATGGAGAAGCACTGGACCAAGAAATGGGGAGCCCAGGTCTTGTTGATATTACTTGAGCATCTTAACAATCCAGTTCTATTTTTGAGCTCTTCAAACACATGGGCTCTTCAGATACTCTTCAGTGTACTATAAGTTGGGTTTTATGTTCAGTAATTGAAAATCACAATAATGATAGAACAGAGTAAATGTTCTAGGCTTTGATTTCAGCAACATATTTGACAAAATTTGGTACAATAGGCTCATGGACAAGAGGGTGAATTGTGGGTTTTTAAAATACATACTGAAATCATCTCTATGGAGGTATATCAGTCTGGAGAATTTCTCTATTGATATTTCACAAGTTTTATCAATGTCTTAGAAGAAAATATACATGAGAAAATATAAACTCTTAAAGATCTTGAAGATAATGATCATATAGCAGTTACTCAAATTCTAGATAGACAGAAAGCATGGAATCCAGCATGATCATGGACAATGCATAGGAAAAATACTGGGGATGTCAGGGTAAGTGTTTGAAATCAGAGTGGGTGATAGAGTCTGAGACCAGAGAGACAAAAGGTGAAGGTCAGGAAGCCAAAGCTGGTAAATACCTGGAGGCAGCAGTTGCATTAAAACCACACAGGTAAAAGTTCATGTCTTACTCTTGTTGATGAATAACTGTGTGACTTAAAGTAAATTAATCTCTGAACCTCTGTTTTTCCATTACCAAAATGGAGATAATTATACTTACCAAGTGGGCTGTTGAGTGGGGTAACCTCTGTGGAAGCATTAGACACATAGTGGATGTTTAGTACATAGAAATTGTTTTAAAGCATATTATTTTCTGGGAGTTGACTAATAATTTACTGGGAACAAGGAGGGAAGGCCAAGGACCTGGATTTTGGGAAGCAGGAACAGTGATGAGAGGAAGTATGAGTAATTCTGCAGAAGATTGTGTTTCTCATCCCAGAATGATCCCCACCTCCCCACCCAAAAAATCCTCAAATGCCCTTCTTAGCATCTTATAAGAAAAAAGAAAGGGAGATACATTATAAGAAAAAACTCACTTAGATAACTCTAGGACTCAATAAATCTTGTAGTTTGAAGCAATATTCACTTAATTCATCCACAGAGTTATACAGTTTCTAAAACATTTGGCATCTTTATGGTTCTAAGCATAAGAATTATTAAGTAACATGCTGTTAACTAGGAACAATTTAGCTGGAAACAATTTCATCAGCAGTACACTGTCTGACATGTTCATGTGGATAAAATCCATGTTCTCCCATTCATGGGTTCTTGAACATGGGTAATATCAAAATATAATATTTTGAACATTGGTAATATGGATTTTTGAACATGGGTAATATTCCTTTACCTGTTCTAATTTTTATACAATTGATTTTTGTTCTGCCTTGATTTTAGAGTGAAAAGTTGAAACAACCTCACTGTTGATATTTGAATTCTTCATGATTTTAAGTAATTTTTCTCACAAAAATGCAACCTATTATAGAAAAATTAGAAAATACATAAGAGCAAAATAAAACAAAACAAAAACAACCTCCCCCATAATCTCACCCAACCATAAGTACCATTGTTATTGTCTTGACTTATCACTGTAGCTTCTTTCCTTAGCATTAGGAGGTTGGGGGATGTGCTACAAAGTTGAGAGCTTTCTATTACCAGAAGTTTTTAAGCAGAATTGTGAAAATTTGCCAGAGATATGTGTCATAGATATTGCACAGGAGAAAGGTTAAATTTTATAACGTCCATATTTTTTCAACTATAGAGTTCTAAGAAAGAAATACAATGGATGCCATTGAAATGCTTGCTTATGTATTATTTACTTATATTTGTAGGATTCAGCTGAAAAAGAACTTCTGAAATTCCAGCTCTGATTTGTAAGCCATTCTGTTGTTTCCCAAGGTATTGGCTCCAATGCCTATATTTGATTTCTGTGCTTGAGTAAACCCACCCACATGTCAGACTGAACCCCGGTGCATTTGACATTTTCCCTTTTGAACAGCATCCAGCATAATGTAGCTTACTGGAAAAAATCTACAGTGTGACTCAGCCAGTCATGCAAGCTTTTCTTTTTGTGGAATTTTTTTTTTTTTCTCAGAATGAAAGTAGACTACATTATTTGAGGATAAACAAATCTGAAAGTGTTTCCAGTAATATCTTCTTATGTATAGGCTGCTGAAGATTAACTAAAAATTCTTGACTAAGATCGTGCTTCCTACCTAAATGTCTCAGTAAATACAGACTTCTTGAAATAAAATTCCACTTTTCAAATTCTCCAACTGGAAATAGAAAATGAAGTCCTACTTCCCGAGGGAAGAAGTCAGGCTTTGTTTTTTCTATAAAGTGTCCATAAACTCTTCAACATGGTACTGGCCTTGTAGCACACATTTAATGATCTCAAAACAAAATTATTTAAGGTAAAATTACAACTTATGAAAATCCATGTAAGCTACATGGCCAAACAAGATCTACATTCTTTTTCCTTTACCTGTTCTCATTTTTTGATGAATTTCAGTAAATATACCCTAGTTACCACATGTATTGTCAATACTTATAATTGGAAATCTATTATCATCTTTCAATTGTATTTTGGATATGTTTTTAGTGAAAGGCCAAAGATTTATGTGATCTGAAGAGAAACCACAGTGTTGGATATGTTTTTAGAATCATCTGGGGAGTTTTGTTAGCTGAGCATGTATATTTGAGAAGTTCTTTAGATAGAAGGGTTTTGCAGCTAGGCAAAAATCTATTGACTGCTATTGTAAAAGAAGAGGAAGTCAGGATCATAAGCTTGAGAGAATGGGAATGAAAAAAAGAAGTATGTACAAAATGTTTGATCAGTAAATAACTATAGTGGCTAAAGGTATTGAGAGTCCACTATTGTATGTGTGAGACACTAGGTTAGGTGGTTTATATGTACATTGCCTTCTATAACAACCCTAGAAGATAGCATCACCCTCTCCAAATCAACTGAGGCTCAGAAGAGCAATGAGCCCCACAGCTGCTGGCAGGCTAGGATTCATAGTTTGTTCTACGATAATGCTTTTTTTCTTCACACTAGACCATGATGTTTCATATGTGGAATAAATTGAAAAGGGAAAGGAAAAAAATAAAAGAAGTGAAAACTATTAAATAGGAATAAAGTGTGTTTCCTTTTTATTTTTAATGGATGTTTTTGAATTCATTTGAGACATACATGGGAGTAAAAAGGGATGGGATTGAATAAGCGAAGTGGAACTGGGCTGCAAGGAGAAAGTACTTCCTGCCTTTGTGGATGATGGGGGGAAAACATTTTGGTGTCCCATCCAACGACTATATCTGATCAGCCATTTACCTCCTTAAAATTCTCTAGAATATGCTTCTTTGTCAGGGCCTTCAATGCTGTCCAGATATGTGGCAACTTTGTGAGAATAACAAAATGGTACCTTATGTAGCAGATAAATATAAAGGGTCCCCTTCTCCTGCTGCTGGGCCACAATTCTTGGCCAGGAGATCACAGTCTGATTTTCAGCAACCACTCACCCTGGGAAAGTGCTCTGTGCAGGGCATAACCTGCACAGCTGTACGTGGTGGCCTTTTTCTTCTTCACCACCATTACCTTCCCTAGGCTTCACAGCACTTGTGGCCTTCTCTTAATTCTCCTCCTGACCTCCCGCCTTGCCCTCCTTCAGTGCCTTCTCCACACAGCAGCTAGACTTTGCTTTCTGAAAAGCAACTCTGATCCTGCCATTCCACCAACAATAATACAGTATGTCCCCCTTTGTCCTCAGTATGGCGCCCGTGTTAGCTTTCCATCTTGATAACAAATACCTGAGATAACCAACTTAGAAAGGTTTACTTTGGCTCACAGTTTTGGAGATTTAGTCCATGACTGCTTTTGTGTCCATGGTAAGGCAGCACATGACGGTGAGGAGCATGTGGCAGAGCAAAGATATCACCTTAGACCCTGGGAGTGACAGAGATATAGAGGAAGGAGCTGAGTCCCACTGTCCCTTCGAGGGCATATCCCTCATGACCAGAAAACCTCCCATAAGGTCCCATCTCTTATTATCCACCTTTTACCTTCTATTCTCCTGCAGTTAATATGGTCCATGCCTGCTCATTTGCCTTGAAATCCCTTTCTACTCCAAATCTCTGGCCCTTGACCTGGCTGGTTTCTATGTGTCCTTCAGAATTCAGTTCAGATCTGTCCTCTGGGAAGACTTTCTGACCCTGTGGGCCTCAGCTATATTCCCCTGTGCTCGTCTGGTGCCTTGACCCACTCGGCCCTGTAGCACTAAGATTGTAGTTTGCCGTTGTCTACCTCCACCTCTGCTTTCCCACAAAGCAGTTCCATTCTCAAGCTCAGGAGAAGCTTGTCAAAGAATTCTTTCTTGCTATTATAGCCCATGACCTACCCTAGTACTTGATATGTTGAACAGCCTCAACTGCCAGCAAGTGACACAATTTTTTATTGGGTAGATGCCAAATCATTCTGTTAACTGTTCCAGAAAATGTAAAGGTAGGGAAGTGAGATCAAAGATGAAAGTCAGCCACTTTCTGGATTTAGCATTTTCACTGCCTGTTACAACTTCTCTTTAAGGGCCTTCATCCATGGACTTCCGCTTCTTTCTCACTCTGGCATGGAATTGGAATTTGGGCTATTTTCTCACACCTGCTTCCACAGTACAAAGTGTCTCTAAAAGGAATTTCTCAATTAAGCACAGAGTGAGCCACTGAAAACTGCTCTGACAGGTTGTTCCAAAAGAATTTGCATTTGGAAAATGAATCAAGTCTGAACTGATCTCTTTAAAGTCTTATGGAGCCATAAAACCAGGGAAGGTAGAAAGGAGGTCTGCAGGTGGTATGGCTGTTTATATTTTAAAATTTTGAAATATTACTTGTACCATTTAATGGAAGAGTTATTTCCTACAGTGGGACCATTGAGTCCTAGCAGTGATCCAGTTAGCTCTCCAGAACCACAAAATGACCACCCCTCTCAACTTTTGCTTCACGAATAAGGACCTAAGTGGGAATAGTGTGCATGAAATTATTGACTTTTGAATTCTCCATGATTCCCTCTTCATCTCTGAACCCACAAGATAAATTCTGCTCCTCCCATCATATTTAAAACCCATACTTTTGTCCTTCCGAGGGGAAAAAGTTAGTCACCATGAAATAAATTAATATAACCATCATTTGTCCCTACTCTGCAAAAACTGTACCAGTGATATGACATGTGGGATCATAGAAAAGCATTAGCACCTGCAGTGGGTGCAAAGGAGAAATATCATTTTGTTCAGGTCTTTATTTTTTCCCTTCATATGTCATAACTTGCAACTCTTCATTTTTATTATATTTTTCACCCCAGAACAAGAGTCAACAGACTTTCTTTCTGTAAAGGGCCAGGTAGTAAATATTTCAGGGCTTGACAGTCATAGGTCTCTGTTGTAGCTACTCAAGTCTGCCATTGTATGTAAAAGCAGCCATAGGCAATATACAGATTAATGTGCTTGACCATGTTTCAACAAAATTATATTTATGGACATTGATATTTAAACTTCATATAATTTTATGTTGTGAAATATTATTCTCCTTTTTATATTTTTCTCCAATCATTGTTCTTCACAGCTAGTTAAAAAACAGAGTAGCAAGCCAGGTTAAGCCTGTAGGCTGTAATTTGTTGGCTCTGCCATAGGATATCATCTGGGAAGTGATAATATTGGATTTGTGCTTTCAGATAATGTACCTTGAACTTAAACGTGCATGAGAATCACCTGGGGTTCTGTTAAAATGCAGATTCATTGTGAGAGTCTGCATTTCTAACTAGCAGCCAGGTGATAATGCTGCTGTGGGTCTGCAGACCACCCCTTGAGTAACAAGGTTCTCAAAGTTCTGCACAGCTGGATTTATCCATGGTAGAGAGCCTGGTTTGGGGAAAGATTGGGTTGGGTGGAAAGTGTAGTAAAGAGGAGTTATGAGGTTTTGTACTGGTCCAGGAGCGGCCCCATGAGGGTGTATACCAAGGCAGGCTCAGTGAGGCTGGAGTAGAGTGGAGGATAGGAAAGATTTTTGATGGGGCAGACTCAGCAGGTCTAGGTGACTGTGAGGATGTGAGAGCTGAGAGGGAGGGATAACTTGATGGTGATACCAAGGTTTGGTTGGTGAGTGGTACCTTTAGCAGGTCTCAGTGTTCTGTGCAGAAGTGGGTGCAAATAGGTGCTTAATAAGTATTTACTGACAGGAGAACAGCAGGTTGGGTTGGAAGGGGATGGAAGATGGGATAAGAAATCTTGGGCATTTTGAGTTTGGTACTGTGGAAACCAAAAAATAGTAGCAAAGGCAGATAATGTTTTGAAGACAGAATGCCATGCCGTGACACCTGTTAGTCTTGGAATGGGTTGTTTTCCATCAACTGAGAGTTAGACTCAAATCACCAGCACCATCAACCAGGAAGAACATAAACTGCTAGAAATCTCACTGGCCAAAAAGTGAGCTGGGAGCATTTGCCACTTTATAAATGTCCTTATGTAAATGTTTAACTTTATTCTTGTTTTACTATAGGACTTTTATTACAAAAAGCCATTAAGGAATCAGAATTTGCTTGCAAAGATTTTAGAGTCCTGGCCTAAGAATCAGTTAAATCTGAAAATTATACTATAAAGCTAGTCTTCTCAGGTTCTTTCTGCCCTGATGTGTTGTTTAGTTTGTTTTACTGAAGACCCTAAATATCTCTTACATACCAAAGGAATTTGTTTTTTTACACAATAACATGTAATGTTTTCTCTGACGAAACAGGTTTTCTTTCCTTTTGTTTTAAACCCACTTTTACCTTTGCAAACTGATAAAAGGGACTTATCTGAATTTGTGGAGGAGGTCTGTCTGTCATGGGCCATGAAGAAACCCAAACATACCAGTGATGTTAAATCAACAACTTCCTAGGTCTTTCTCTGCCCCTTGCCTCTCCCTCTTTTAATCCATTTAATACACTTGTTCAGTCAATATTTCTGAAACAGATTCTTGATCCTCTTACCCACTTGTTCAATAAACTTAAATAGCTCTCAAATGGTCTACAAATAAGGCCAAGACTCCTCAGCCTGTTTTTCAGTGTGCACCACCATCTGATTCCCGCATACCATTTCCTGAAGATTTCCTTTACTCACTTTCACTCACCCCACCCATGACCAAATCAAACTCTCCTCTGCCTCCCAGCTCATACCCTTTCTTGCCCCGGGGCCATTGCTCATGCCATTCCAACCCGGCCCCACTCCCACCCCACAACTGTGAACCCTGTGGACCTTTAAAACCACATCAAACCTCACCTTCTCCAGAAACCCTTCTCTAGTTTCTAAGTTGGAAATACGATTTTTTTCTTTTTAAAAAATTTCTATGACTCTATCTGTGCAGCAAGGTATAGCAGAAAGCATATGGCTCTTTAAAATGTGAACTCAAGGCAGAAATTTTATTCATTGCTTTATCTTCAGTGTTTAGTCAAGTGACTAATCACAATAGGTGCTAAATAAATATTTATTGAATAAATGAGTGAGTGAGTGAATAAATGAAGGTATGTATTTACTTAAATTTAATGCTATCATTATATGCAAATGCCTAAAGCATGGACTAAAATAAGTGCCTGATATGTTAGGTCTTTTCTATTTATTTCCTCTTTTATGATAGTTGTAATTCTTAAATATTACAACTACTTTTAATACTTTTAATTACAACTACTTTTATTTACTTTCTTAAATATTACAACTACTTAATTATTACAATCTACTTTTATGGTGCTGGGAACTAATGGCAGAGAGTAAATTTATTGAGCACCTATTATCTATCAGGGACTATGCTAAGTACATTATATTTACATCTCACATTTATTCTCCATAAGACTTCTATAAGGTAGATATGATTCCTTCCATTTTATTAATTGAGAAGCTAAATTTCAGAACAACTTGTCCTAGATCACAGATCTAATAAGCTAATGGAACTGGGATTTTTGAAGCCAGGTCTGTCTGAACCCAAAGTTCATGCCCTTAGTAATCATATATGCTAGGGTGGATTATTAACTAGTAAATTATAAAAATAGCATGCAAAACTATGGCTGATGGAAAATTCACTATCTTGCCATGATATTGTGAGGCCTCACAATATGCCACTATGTAAGGAGTGCTTTAATAATTGAATTTTTAATTAAGTAAATTAAAGTTGAGATAAATTGATGGAAAATCTTATGAATTACAGAACTAGTGGATCAAGAAGAAGCCGTTCTTTCCAACTAGAGAATAAAGTCAAAATGAAGTTCGTTGGCACAGAAGCACCAGCTGCTCTTGCTCAAAGAACAAAGTTAGCTCCAAAATGGGGGGAAAAGTCCAAATTAACAAATAGTGTCATTGCCATGATGAGAGTAGAGAATGAGAGCCTATGCTCTTAATTACAACACCAGCTATGTAGAGCCACTGGGTCTATGACTACAGGCTTGGGACAGCAGCAGCTAATGACCTTATTTCCTTGAGCTGTCATCCACAGCAGATCCCAGGTCCTGGCAATAGCAGCCCCAGTGGAAAGTTTCAGTCCAATGTCCTCTCGGGCCCACCTTTTCAGGATACTGAATCACAAAACTAACCAAGTTATATGAAGAGCAACTTTCACATGAGAAATGTCTGAGAAATTCAAGTTATTCACAAGTTGTCGACACAAGTTATCTTGCTATAAAAGATAAATAACACAGGGATTCTGTCATCAAAAGTCTCTGAAATCTTGAAGACCATACCACTGTGTGATACCAGAAAGTTGCTTAACCTAAGTCGCAACTGTCATGCAGGGATAATAGTGAGTGCTTGCTCAGCAGGCTTTAAGGATTAAGTAAAAATTGTATATAGAGTGTCTATCACCATGTTCAAATGGATTTTAATTGTTAAGTGGAGTACCATGTTATATTGGCCATACTACTTTTAGCACTTTCAGGAATGTCTCCCAAGGAGGTACTGACCATGAAGCTAGGCCAAATGGTGAGGAATTAATCCTGATATTGGAAAGGCTGCCATGTGCATTTTGTTTGCTAGAGCATTATAGGGAACTAGTACCTTGAGAGTCTTTTTCAGGTGTTGCAGCCATCCATTCTCAGACACTTGAGAGAGAACTCAGGGTCTCTTTCAGGTATTTGCCAACACATTGACTATAAATTACTATAAATTTTTGATCTTATTTGTATAGGAGTCTCATTATTAATTAATTAGATATGAATTATATATTTAATGTGATTATTCTTATTATTAATCCAACAATCATTGAAGTGTTGGTATATACTAATTCAATTCTCACAACATCTCTGCAGGTAAAGATTACTGTCATCATTAGCAGATGTACAACCTAAACTCAAATTAGCTTATGTAATTTGTCATCCATATCATAGACAGGAAGTGACAGAGCTGTAATTTAAGCCCAGATCTGCCTGATGCCAAAGAACATGTTCTTTCCATGGAAACACATACTTGGCACAGTTAACCACATGGTCACAACCTAATTCTTGCATCTCACTAACAGGCATTGAGTGGTGTATGGTGTAACCTATCTGCTAGGAGGTAGAGGTAAAATAAAACACTGTCCTTTAAGGGTTTAATTGTTTGGAAGAAGGAGATAAATACACAAATAGAACTTATAGTGTGAAAAGGGTCTGGTTGATGTGTACATGGGGAAGGACTGGATTAGGTAAGACCTTAGAGGAGATGATACCTTAGCTAAGTTCTGAGGAATGAGCAAGCATTAGACAGGGCAAAGAGTGGAGTGGGGGTGAGGGGAAGAATGTCCCAGGAGAAGGCACCGCATATGGGAAGATGTGTAGGGTGAGAGGTCAGGCACATTTAGGGAACTTTAAGCAGTTTAATATATTTGGAGAATAGAAATGGAAGGAGAGAGTAGATTGTATGAGGCTTTGGGGCAAAATTAAAGAAGGTGGGCTTTATCATGGTGGATATTTATATTGCTACAGGATGGGATTTAGTATAGGGAACAAGAGAAGAGCAAGGGAGGGAGACAGAGGTGGCAGGCCTTGATCAGGGAAGCCAGGCTAGATGGAGAGGCAGACAAAGGCTAGAGGAGGATGATAATTTGAAACAATGGCCTATCACACCTGGGGACTTCCTATTCATTGCTCCACGTGTCACATTCTGGTATGTGGTAGAAACAAACCTGTAAAATTATTAATGGAACATTGTGGGAAGGTTTATTATATTTATTTCTCCATCCAGTCTTAGCCAAGCACTTATGACATAAGAATAGTTCTGAACACTATTTATTCAGAGTATTCACTACTCATTTTTCTCAAGGTTAGTCTTTGCTAGAAACTATAGAGCTGAACTGAAGCAGATGCCTGCTAGTTGAGCAAGAGCTGAACACCTGAGTCATTTCAGTCCAGATGCAGGCAGGCAGCCAGAGCAGCCCTGTGTTAGTCAGGGTGTCTTGACAAGAGCTGGAGGAAGAATAATTTTCCTTCAGGGCATATGACTTTTTTCAGGGGAAGACAACTCCCAGACAACTCACTAGAACTTTACATTAAGGATAGCAATAGTATTTGGCCATAAATGAAGAGGAATTACCCATATCTTATAGGTGGCATAGAAGGTTTCCTTTTGCCAGTAAAAACAAGACAAGACAAAACGAAAACCAGAATCCTCCTAAACTATTAACTAAGGGAATTCTGCAGCTCAAATGTATGTTCTCACTCCTTGTAATTTCTTGCTGTTCTGTTTCTTTTGAGTTCCTGTACTTACACAGTAATTTGTCGTACTTGCACGCATGGCACTTGTATTGTGCCTGACACAGTTCCAAGCATTTATGGATTATGTCATTGAATACTTCACAGTTCTGTGAAGTAAGAGCTGTTTATCATCATCGTTAGCTTACCGATGAAAAAATTGATGCAGAGTAACATGCCCACAGTGAAATAGCTGTTTAGTGGAGTTGTTTTGAATCCAGGTAATTTGGTTCCAGAATCTATGCTTGAAACTTGGAGTTCATAAGCCTTAATGTGAAGTAGAAACCTCTGTTTCTTTGTGAAACATTGACTCCAGAGTAATGACTACAGCACTGTTGGTCTGTCTCGTTATTGCTGAAAGTCTGCTTGCCCATTTTCTGCTATACTAGTATATTGTTGAATACAAAGAAAAATAATGTGAATAGGGAGACATTCTGAGGATGCTTTATCATGTACGTATGTGTGTATTTTAAACATTAGTTATATTTTCACATATAAATAAGTTTGAATGAAACTAGTTGTAAAAAATGTTTTTGAAATTCTATATGATGTCAAGTATCTCTTTGGACTAAAATGATTAGCTATTTGTTTTTATACCCCATACTGTCATTTAGAAATAAATTTGTGGTCATTTTAAGAGGTGATAATTCTTCATAAGAATGACATTCTCTTATCATTCCACTCTAGGGGTCAAAACTATATGTTTGTTAGTTGCTATGTTACAGTGACCTTTAAATATATGTTGCTATGTTTTGAGAATGTGATCCAACCTACAACGCATTCCCATTCATGCCAAAATTTGTAATGTTTCTTGTGAGTTTTGTTGTACTTCTTTTAACTCTCTGCCATAATTCTTATGCAATTGTGATAGTATGAAGTGTTGTCAAAGTACAGTGACTATTGAAGTCAGTGCTAAAATGATCAGTGAAAAGGAACTATTTGGAATCTTGATTTTCTATCTGAAATAAAAGGGATATCTGTTTTTCAATCTTGCATTTATTTAAATTTGGGCCATCGAGAGGCATCTGTTTTTAGGATAAAACTAGAATTCACATCCACTTGATAGAGAAACAATTTAAAAACTTATTTAATCAGAAAGTCCTCTCTGGTTACAATGTAGCCTTCTAAATTAACAAAGGTTCAAGGCTGCCCACTGTCTCCTCTAAGGAAAATTTTCTGTGATTTAATAGATTATAACACTCCTGTCCCTTTCCCTAAATGACCGAGGGAAATGGAGCGAGAGACAGGAGCATTCTCTTAGAGGAATAAAAAGGAGGGGAGGGGATAAGATCAGCTAGCCACCAGAGGAAGGGCTTGTTCACAGGCAGGACAGGCTTGAAGGTTCAGTGAACAATGGAAGCAGGCGCTGTGAGAAGGAAAGAAGAGCTCGAATGATCCTGAGTGTGAGTCCTTCCCACATCCGCATTTTAGTCTCCCACATGGTAGTTGGTCTCCTAGGAAGAGGCTTTTCTCTCATTGCCTTTCTCCATGTGACTCTGTGCCAGAAAGTCAGCATTTCTGAGCTAAAAACCAACAACCACTGTTTCCCCCATGTTCCAACCGAAGCTTTGTCCTGTCTGGGCAGTCTGGGTGGATCTCACCTAACTCAAACCTCTCCTCCCAGGACACAATTATTTTTATGTATCTTTCCTCTTTAAATTGGAGTGAGTCATAGAAATAAACTCAAAAAAATAATTGACTTCCTCTGGCCAAGATGGAGAAAATGAGACCAATTTTATTCTTCTAAATGAATCACTGGGGGGAGGAGAATCAGGAAAAAGATATGAAGTAAAGTTTATTAAGGCATTTGAGAGCAGGCAGTGAAGGACAGTGATACCCAAAGGATGAGCAACAAACAAACCAAACTACTTCATTTATGCCTGAAGGAGTTTGGTAGGATATGGGCCCAGGTGGAGTCAGTGAGCCCAGTGAGTTGAGATGATGGACCTGAGAGTCCAGAGTGACAAGGCAGAATTTCAGGGCAGAATCCCAGAGAGGACAGAACACCAGAGGAGAGAACATCAGAGGAGAGAAGTACAGGAACTTTGTATTTTAAGATAAATGTCAATGAGTGCATGTATGTGAGAAAACTACCCTTAACTATGGAAAGGATTACCCAGAAATATTATAAGGAAAAGTGCAAGGAACTCACATGGAGCTTCTCCCCATCACCCAGAGTGAAAAATTTTTAACTCATGGGGCATTAGGTAGATACTCAGAAAGGTTTTGCCTCAGTCTTAGAGAAGACTGAATGCTGCTCTGGTATTGCTTAGAGAATCTCCAAAGCATGATTCAAAAGTGTCAAACTACTTCCAATTAATAGAACTATGTCTCAGAACAAAACTTGAAAATATTTGTAGGAATGCACAAATATCCCAAACCAATCAAAATAAAATTAAAATGGCATTGATTAAAAATTTATCAGGCATTCAGAAAAGCAGGAAGATATGAAACATGATAAGGAATAAAATCTGTCAACTGACACCAAACCAGAATGGATATAAGTCTTGGAAACAGCAGACAAGAGCATTTACATAGTTATTATACCTACATTTCATAGTCCAAAAAGCTAGGGGAAAGATGCTACATAGAGAATTAGAAGATAAAAAAAGACCCATATTGAATGTAAAGAAGTGGAAACAACAGTATCTCAGATGAGAAACAAACTTTATGGGATTAACAGCAGTTTAGACCTTGTTAAGAGAAAGATTAGTGAACTGGAAGACATTACAATTGAACATAGCCAAAATGAAACAGAGGCATAAATGAATTTTTAAAATAAGTAAATAGTATACCAGTGAACTGTGAGATAACTTTGAGCAGCTGAAAATATGCATCATTAACCTATTAGAATGGCTAAAATGAAAAAAAAAATATTTGCAGTTCTTTAAAGAAACCACATAAACTAGCCCATTTCACTCTCAGGTATTTTTCTAAGAGAAATAAAGCAATATTTCCACTCAAAGACTTGTTCATAAATACTCATAAAAGTTTTATCTTTAATAGCCCAATTGGAAAGAGCCCAAAGTCTATCAACAGATAAGTGGATGATGTATCATCCATTTGTATACTTCTTAGCAATAAAAAGAAATGAACTATTAGTGTTCTGCAACATAGATGACTCTCAAATAATTATGCTAAATGAAAGAAACTCTAGTTTCTAGTTTATAAAAGAGTGCTGTATGAGCCCATTCATTTAAAATAATAAACAATGCAGAGTAATCTATAGTGACAGGAAGCATATCAGTTATTTGACTGGGTCCAAGGCAAGGATGGGTATACCTATATGAAGAAATGAGAGATCAAAAAGGGTCAAAGGAAATCTTTGAGGTAGTAGCTCTATTCACTTCCTCATTGTGTTGATGTTTGTGGGTATATATATGTGTCAAAACTTAAATTTTATCTGTTAAATATGTGTCATTTATTCCATGTCAGTTATGCAAATATTAAAGCTGCAGAGAAAAAAGAGAAATAGCTTTATCCAAACTATAAACAATATATCTTATATAGTATATTCTAGAGTCATTTAAAAAAAAGGAAGCAGGGACTATTTTTTTCCACAATAACTACTAATGGAGACTTTTCCTATACATTGAAACTCATTGCTAGCTGGATATGGATTTAAAGCCACACCCATAGCTGCGTATAATCCCATCTATTCAGCAGGAGGATAGAAAGTTCAAGGCCAGTCTTGGCAATTTGGTGAGATACTCATAATTTTTTAAAAAGGACTTGGTAAGGATGGAGTTTTCTTTGTTAAATAACTATGGTCTGAGGTCTCTGAGGTCTAGGCCATGTATTTACATTAAAATAAATAAATAAATAAATAAATAAATAACATGGGTGACACCAGATATGGCTCAATGGTAGAATGCTTGCCTAGCATGCTGTCAGCCAGAAGCCCTTCGTTCAATTCCCAATATCCAAACAAAACGAAACAACAATAAAACCATTTCTATTTGGAACTTAGGCTTTGAGGAGCTAGGGAAAGAGTGGAGGCAGTTTCCAGGCTGAGCCAATTTAGGCTGCCCATTGGAACAGTGCCCAGGAGAAAATCTAAGGACCACATTGAAAGGTGATAATCACTGAGGTATAAGAACTGAGTAAATGTTGTACTAGGAGAAAAGAGACTAGCAGGAACCAATGAAAAGAAAAGGTTGTAAATTCAAGGGGAACAGTGGTCAGAATAGGAAGGGCTGTAAGTCTGAAGATCAACAAGGCAAGGTCAGGGGGCTGGAACCCATTGAATGAAGATGGAGAGAGGCAGATGCAGGCTAGGCTAAAGTGGGAGCCTCTGGTAAATGACAAGTCAGTAGAAGACAAGTCACTTCTTCTAATCAGTGTTTAACCTGCTCTGCTGGTATAAGGCAAGGCCTAGCAGCAATAGTTACAAGACATGCCATAACTGAAAAACATTGTTTCATTGTGTAGGTTATAGCAATATCCCAATAGAATAAGTGTGGTAGAAAATAAAAAAGATAAAATGGTTATTTAAATATCAATAAAATAAGATACTCAGTTTTATGGCCTACCACAGCATTCCATCAAGTTATTTCTATTGGTGGAGGCTATGAAATAAAAGAGTTTTTAGTCTAATTAGCCACCTAGCCCTTGGCATAGGTGTGTATTTAGTGGGAACAGAATTTTCATTCATAATGCTTTGTATTTGCACAGCACTTTTGGATTTATAAAATTCTTTCACATATAATTTATCATGCTTTTGTGGAGAACTCCCTCCCCTTTGTGTTTCTGTTTTTTTTTTTTTTTTGTATTGGGGATTGAACCCAGGGGCACTTTATTACTGAATGACAACCCTATTAATTTTTAATTTTTTACTTTGAGACAGAATCTTGCCTTGCTAGGTTGCTTGGGGCCTTGCAAAGTTGCTGAGGCTGACCTTGAAATTGCAGTCTTCCTGCCTCAGCCTCCCAAGTCACTGGGATTACAGGCATATGGCACTGTACCCAGCTGAGATTCCCCACACACTTTTTTTTTAAATCAGAGTGATTATTATACTGATAACAATTAAATTTATTTCTACCGAGAAATTTATGAAGCAAATTTCATGGTAGCAGAACAACAACAATGGTTTACTGTGAATCATTAGCTAGATTTAAAAATCATCAAAAAAACTTTTATTAGGAAACTTTAGGAATAATTAAACTGTGCTGTCTAATACAGTCACTACTAGGCATATATTTTAAATGGTTTAAAATTAAATAAAATGTATAATCCAGTTCCTCAGTTATAGTACCCACATTTCAAATGCTCAGAAGTTCTCCATATGTCTAGGGGTAGCACAAATGTTCAATAGCTCTAGTATTGCAGAAAGTTCTATTTGAGAATGCAGGTCTAAACAAATCCCCTTTCATTTTCAGTGGCTGAAAGCATGTTTACTAAATTAAATATAATTTTAGGATTAGGGATTTGAGAGTCCAGAGAAGTTAAATGATTTATATGAAGTCACATAAGAATAGCCTGAAAATGCACCCTAAACTGCTTACTCCAGAGAGTGGTCATTTCCACACCTCACACCTCCATGGTTTAACTTGTGTGTCTGCTCTTGAAAATCAAAGGGTTGGATATTCCAAGCTGGCAGGTAATCAAACAAACATTTAGTTTTTTATTTGTATCTGAAGTCAGGCATAGCTAATGTCCAGAAACTTCACTTCAAACAAAGTAATAATGTCACACCATAAAGACACGATCCAAGGGAGCTTGGAAACTTTCCAAGTTCTCTGCTCTATCCCTTTACACAAGTCCCTGTTCAAGCTACTCTCCTCCATGCTGGGACCAGACAGGTTGTTCCTAAGTTCCCAGAAAAACAGGCAGAGCTGCCCCTCTTAAAATGCCCCTGGAGTACCAGGGGATAAAGGCTCAGATTTTCAAAGGTTCCTCAGCAGGGCCTTGAAAATTAAAAAGAGCCCAGATGAGATGTGAAGAAGGCAGGCGATTACATTTGAGAAGTGCAACCTTTCAACTGGCTATGTTCTGGATATGACAGCAAAGTGAGTTATTAAACAGTAGGCTGTCAATAAAGCTGAGCCCCAGCTTTGCCTTGGATCAGCTGCAATGTCAATAATTGAACCATCTACAGAAACCATGGGTGATGATCTCTTGGACCTATTTTCATTACAGGCTTATAACCTTTATTTTTCTGAGACAGCAGATTTACATTGAAGCATTGCTGTTGAAATGCAAAGGCTCTTTATAAAAAGTAAAAAAAATTATGAAAGGTCATTTTGGAAGATCAATGCTTTATAGCCCCTTTACTGGCCTCAGGGAAAAATGACCACTTCCACATTTGAATTTTGGTGAAAGTTGTTTTTCCTGGATTGCTGTTACATTGCATCCAGCTTTTGGCAGAAACAGGCTTCCTGGACCCCGCTGGAGTGCTGGCTGACATGTCACATCTTCCACGGGCAACAACTGCTGTAACAAATTCTGGGAGAGCAGCCTATTTTTGTTACCAGACGCTGGAGGATGCATGACATGTCATTAACCTTCAAAACTGGCTCTGCACAAGAATATTGTCAACAGATGGTGACTCTGGTTTTCTCTCTGTCCTCTCCCTCCCTTCCTCTCCCATCTTCAGGATATCTTCTGGCAGAGAATGCTCACTGGTTTCAAAGGGAAATTTATGTGTGACACAGCCATTGTGGAATGTGGAATAAAGACCTGAGTAAGATTTCTTATATTTATAATTGCAGACTATAGAATTCAATGGGCAGAATAAACCATTGGTAATGCTCATATGCAAAGACAGTCCTATCTGTAATGAAATGAACATTTATTCTGAGAGGAGGCTATGAGCCTTGGGGGAGGGTGACAGGGTCCTTAGTGGGAGAGTTCAAAGCCAGATTGGACTCAGAATTTGGACTTAACCACTTGATTTTTAAAGCTCTTATTTTTGTCTTTTTCAGTTTTATCTGTGGAAGTCAATAGTAATTAGGACAACGATCATCAGTTACCCGCAAAATCCATCCTTGAAAAGAGGAAGTTGATTTATTTGTTCAACCAATATTTATAGGGTGCTTACAGTATACCAAGTACTATGCTAGGCTATAGGAATCAAATAAGACATAAACCCAAGTGCCTATCAGATGGAGGCAGACCCCTAATCAGATAATTATAATATAGCTTCTCAGAGCTTCCCATGGAGACACTCTATGTTAGGAAGGAAGAGATCTACAACCTAGGACACAGATGTGAAGGGCTGCAGTTCCAATGGCACAAAGGGCCATGTGTTCAAATGCATCACATCTTCCGAAAACACTGATTTTATTGGATAGAAAATTTAAACTGTTTATCTCAAAACATACATTGAGGAATAGAAATAAATTTTTCAAATACACTTCTTTCATTTAGCCCAGGTATGCCAGATTCATTCACCTTTCCCCTAATGAAGAATTCTAGGGGAAAATTAGGAAATAATTATCAGTCTTACGTTCAGGAGTCACTGAAGTCACAATTAGTCCTTTCAGTACCACTTTGTTCCCCAGAACTGGAGGAATCAGCCTCATACTATTTTACTTCCAAATGGCATAATATAATCTACAAAATGTATTCGATAATGTTGTACCTCATAGTTAACCCATGATTCTTCTATACATTAGCAATGAGGAAACTGAAGTTCTATGAGATTAATCCATTTCTGTGGCTTGTTTAAAGTCACAGAGCTGACAAGTGGCAGAACCAGACTTCTTGGTTTCTTTCTCCAGATCCATTTTTCTTTCCACTGTATTGTATTGCCTGTCTTTCCAATAATTAAGCATTGGAAGATCTAGGTAAAGAATCTCTTCTTTTTGTGGCTCATCTTTATTTTCTTGTTATGTTGTTTGGGATAGAAAGTAGAAATGACAAGGTATGTTTTGGATGACATTGGTAGCGAACATCCTGAGGGGCTGAGTGAGATGGACTCCTCTGCTCAGTATCTGGGAAACCTTAGGAAAAAGGATATAGACATCAATGAAGGGGAAACTTGCTTCAATACAGAGAACAGTGGTGACCTTATAGGAGTCTGTCACGAAGGGTCTCAAGGTTTGTTTGTTAGATTTTGGCTCTCTGGCTTGGAGGTTTTGGCATAGATTGTACCACTTGTGTTCCTATTGATGCCTCATGACCTTGGGCTTGCTGTTTTGACATTTCCATCCATCCAAATGAAACTAGCTAACACAGCTGAAATGTTAAAAGGGATAACATCATAAAATGTTTGAAATTCTCCATCTTAAATTAGGTGATCTGGAAACACCGTGGTCCGTAATGTTGTTTATTGAAAAATAAGTGGGACTAAGACACCTATTAGTTGGCAGTGCTCAATTCCTGAATTGCTTATCTGTATTTTATGTGTAATCTCTGTCATCAGATTAAACAAGGCATTTGCCTATGATTTCAGATTTGATTAAAATCATACACTGTGTTTCAAGATTTAAAAATGAAATGGTTGAAACCAAGAAGTAACAAGCTAGAGGAAGCCACAGTAGGCCTGCCAATTGTTCCTGGCAGGAAATGGATGACTCATCCCCAACATGTGCATTCCTCGCTGGGACAATGGGGCACAATGAAAACGTTCAACTTGCTGAACCCTGAGGACATCTTTGTCATTCAGTTTATAGGAGACTGGTGAAGTGCAGCAACAGACTAATAAGAACGCAAAGTAACCCAGGCTTCATATGATAAGAGTGCTGATAAAAATTAAGGGAAAGAAAGACAGGGACTGTTTCAAAAAAATCAACAAATTTGCTGGGTAATGTAAAAAGACCATGTTGGATAGATCCCAGGAAACTGGAGGTGGAGAAATTCCAAAAGTTAGGAAGGAAATGTACTATTGCTAATGGGAGACATGATCTATTGCCAAGAGGGAAGAAATAGGATTAGTTGCAGAAGGAGAAGCATAAAGTGGGTTGCAGGAGAATGGAGACTTTTCTAAAGTCCTTCCTAATGTGGTTCTGGTCTGGTATCTCTTCCTATAAAGATACGTGATGAATAAGGAAAATTTTATTAATTGGCTTTAGCATCTCTGAACTGACCTAGAGTTACTAAGAACTGAGTGAGAGACATGAGTGAGAGACATGGGGGAGCAGGAATATGATGGAAATTTCTGTACTTCTATTCAATATTGCCTTGAACCAAAAACTGCTATAAAAATTAAATTCTTTAAAAAAAAATAAGACTAGGGGCTGTTGACAAAGTATCAAGGCAATCTTGGTTGGACCCAAGGACAGTGACTGAGGCTCAAGTTTTACCCCTAACTGGTTCTGTGGTCAGAAGGGCAGGGGGTAAGTTTGCCTGCATGGACCTCCATTTCTCTGTGTAGTAATAAGGGTCTCTGGATTATTCTCAAGGTCTTTTCTAGCTGGAAAATGCTATGATTCATCCGAGGAGAAAGATCTGTGTACACACAACAGTCCCAGAGGAAGGCACAGTTTTGCCAACAGATAAATACCCTGAGTCATTTTGCCAAATCCTCAGGGAAATCTACACTCTGTTGTTTTGATTTGCAATAACAGGTGTGTTGATGGGAGTGGAGCAGGGGCTAAAGGAGATGCTGAGGTGGTAGTGTTTCCATAAGGTGGAGAGGATTAGTAAGGAAGGTTGTGCTGAAGGTTACTTAGCCACGCTGTCCATAGGGAGCTCCTAGACTGAATTTTCTCCTTCTTCTCATAGCCCAGAAAACGTTCCTTCAGTTGGGGCCCTATATAAAGAGTGCTGTGTACATCCAGAATTGTAAAAAGAAAAGCAAAAGTGGTGGTAACATGCATCTGTAGTTTGTTCCACAGTGTGGAGATGTGGATGTTGCAGGTCCATTCTGCAAGAATGCAGGTAGAAGATGCCTTCTGAGGCAGGCCTGCCTTTCCCTGCACACAACCCTTGTTAACAGCGCAGTAAATAGTGCAAGACAATGGTGCAGCGTAATGTGACACACAGCAAAAAGAGACTTTAGTCGACAGATCCTTGCAGCAATCTTGCGCTGTCTCTAAATACTCTACAGAGTCATTATCTGAAACATAGAGCATCTGTATTCGAGCCAGCAGAGCTTTTCATTCAGAATCACACCGTAGGCAGTTACACAGGAGAAAATCTTTTATCTCAGCTTTCCAAAAGCTCCATTAGGCAGACTCTTTTTCTTCTTTTCAGAACAGACCCCTGCTTATTTTGAAGGAGGTATGCTCTTGACAAGTACTCTTTCCAAATGCACTACATTGTAATTCAACCCCCAGGAGGTAACCTGACCAGCCTTTCCACCTTATCAGATTTTGGAAAGGGGAGCTGTCCTGCCTGAGGCTCTGGCTGCAAAGGTGAATGTTGGGAGCGGGTCCTGCTGCACACCTCTCAGCAGTCCTCACCTCCCACTGGTTCCTTCCAAGTTTTATGTTGGAACTGCGTGTAGAGACCTATCAGGAATAGAAGAAGCAGATGTTGCTATATTAACTCAAGTCTCCACGGTTTCAGAACTTATGAATACTGGTATTTGTGCTGTTTATCTCACATGTCCTGGGGTGGGCTTGGTTTCCGATTATTTTTCTTGGTCTTTGATATTGAAAATGTGCTTTTTTTGGATCAGTGGTTCTCAAACATCAGTGTATATTGGAATCATCTCTAGTACTTATTCAAAATGAACATTCAAATGCCCTTCTCTTAGAGATTCTGATTAAAAAGGTCTGAAATGAGGGCTGTCCCTTTAATGGAAGTTTATTAAACATCACATTGTGAAGTTGTCACATACATTAAATGCTCTCACTGAGCATGGCTCAGTGAATTTTTACCCATGTATCCATCTGTGTAGCTACCACCCAGATAGAGTGAGGGAACATTCCCAGGACCCTAGAATGTTTGCTTATGCCCCTTCCCAGGCCACCCCATCCCATCCTTCTCCCAGATGACAATCATTCCAACCATCATAAGGTGTTTCCATCTTTAACCAGCTGCTCAAGTTATCTGGATGCAGATGCTTTCCTATATCTTCTGAAAAATCAATGAGTTTAATATCATGATCAGGAAAAATTCACTTGCAAGTTTTGAGGTTGAAACCGGTAACTTATAATGGATAAATACAACACCCTTGTTGGGGTAATTTACTTGGGGAGTTTAGAGAACTCCCAACCCCAGAGGGGCTGCTATACAGAGGAAGACATGCCTGGAATGTGACCCATGGAAAAGGAGACTACTGCCTCATGCAAGTGGATTATAATGTGCCTGTTGCCATGGTAGATTGTTTGGTGGAGTCTTACGCGAAAAATCTGGAGAGTGGTAGATGAGATGATGAACTCAAGTCTACTCTCATCCAGATCCTAATCTTTTAGCTTCTGTGCTCCACTATTTCCTTAGAGAAATACAAGTCATTTCTTTCTTGGCATGGTGAAAATTTTGTCTTGAGATCATTCAATTCCTTGATTTTAATTTAAGCCTTTTTGATGTATAGCTTGAAGGTCTAATTATTCATATCCGTCAGAAGCCATAAACTCCTATCAGGAGATAACTTCCAAGATTGATTCATAAATTGGCATTCTGGTTTATACATCAGAATCTTGTGCATTTCATCAGTGTCTAAATGTGTTCAGGAAGCCTGACTACCTCTGTGTACCATGATAAAAATTAAGTTTCAGAACTTGAAAATGTGAGGACAGTAGCTGATCCAGGATAATTTCACCATGGTATTACCAGCAAACCCAGCTTTATCCCCTCATCAGCTCCCCCTCTGATTCATTCCCTCTGGCCTCACCAAAGTTTCTGATGTTAAGGAGCAATACATTCAGTTATTCTTATTTACATAAAGATTCCAAATAAGGAATATAGGATTAAGGGAAAAAATTTGCTCTTTGTTTAGTTTTGTTATTAAAATACACATACTATAATGGTGGGCATTAGTATTTAAAGGTCTGGTCCCAGAGCTTTATTGGTTTTACCTTACATTTTAGTGGAAAAAAAGCACCTCAAGAATGTTTTCCTAGGTAGTCATAATTTCTCTCAGAAATGATAGTTGCAGGGGTCATAATCTATGTTCTTGAATAATTCCATTTCCTCTGTTTATTTATAGTAAGCAAAATCCGAGTGTATTGTCATGAATGGCCTGACCAGTGCCAGTCTTCTTTTGCTTGTGATCACATTTCAGCACAAAGCACACATGGTACTTTTTGGAAATGAAATGCCTGTTATCACTCACAGAGAAGGAACACATGCCTGTTTCATTTTAACACCTTCCCTTAGATTTAACCTTGGGCCTCATCCATGCATCTGGCATCAGTATAAAAGGCAGTTTGATGTCAATAGTGGCAGTAGTTTCATAGCAAGGGGATGCTAATTCTTAAGAATCTATCCAGGTTAAAGCAAATGCACTCTGTGAAACCATTTAACAAGGACTTAGGAGCTTTCATACCCTTTTGGAGTTTATTCAGCCATCTATCTCTTATTTTACTAGAATATATGTTCCATGAGTACAGTGAATTTTACCTTTGACCATTTCTGTGTCCCTGGAACACATCCATCCATCTCTTTACAACTCCATCTCAGCTATGGGACATGCAATGCTTACGTGCATAGAAAGAAAAACCTGCCTCCTCCAAGATGACTGGAAAGCTGCTCCCATGCCCTGCTAATTCATATAGCTCAAGTTCAAGTACATACTAAAGTATATCATAGTGCTGCATTTTCTCCTTCTTTAATCATCTTGCTTCCCAGGAAAACAAGTTATTCTGATGTAGATCATGAAAGTGAGTGTTTATTACTATGTAGTTTCCTAAAAATAGTTTTTGGTAAACTTTTGCTCAGCTGAATAGGTGTCTCCATAAGACAGTTTAATCATTAACTATCTCAGGGCTGCCCACATAATTTCAATCTCATCACTTTCTCTCTCTTGCTGCTTTATGGGGTCTCATTGCCTGGGAGCTCTAGGATACCTCGTGTGTCTTTGAGTCCTACACAAGCCTGTAAAATGAGTATATTCTCAGGATGTACTAAATTTTTCTGCTTTGAGTGAACTAGAAGTGCCCATGGCTAGACAAAGGGGACAGGATTTCCATAACTCTACAATGACTGGTTGTCATTGAAGGCACGGTTGCCACAGAAACTGAGATATGGTTAAATCCTATATCTCATTTGCAAATCCCATGGGCTTCTCCTCCACTACTAGTGGAATTAATTATCCCAATAGCTCAGAGACATAATGTTATAGAACCTTGCAGCCACAGATAATATTCACACTCTTTGCAAAGCCAAATTTCCATGGATCATTCAAGTTAATTAATAGTGAGTGGTAAATGCTGCTAAAAATTCAGAGCCTTATGCACAGCAAGATTCCATTTCATCATTACTCTGGGGTTAGGCTGGTAGATTAACATGCACTGGGACATGTTATTCACAATGACAAAATGAATGTAAAGAACTGGAAGATAGGTACATTATTATCATGGAATATTATTTTAGCATGCTGATAAACATTGTGGACTCAGTCTCCTTCACTGACTAGGTGGGGATTCTGTTCCCAGTGCATGCAGATAAAGCGTCTCCTCTGGGACCAGGATCTATCCTTAGGACTTAGGTTCCATCTTTCATGGGCAAGGACAATGTGCCAGGTTCAGAATCAAATTCAGAGACCTTGGATATCACAGGAATTTGAGCTCATGGTTCTAGACTGATTCTCTGTTTAAACTATCAGTGTTACCTTGGATAAGTGTCTTACCCTCTCAGAGCCTCTGTAAAATGGGGATAATAATAGTACTTATTTCCTAGAATCAAATGAGACAATGTATTTGTGTGTATGTGTCTGTGAACACGTGTGTGCCTTTTGGCACAGTATATGAAATTCAGGAAGTGTTCTTGTTCACTGGGGAATGGTATTTGAAAGGGGAGTGAGGCTAGAAAAATGTGGAAGGTGAAGGAAATTTTGAAAAGGACATTGGACTGTGTATTTATTCATTTTGTAGTCAATATTGATTGACGATGACTGTCCCATGCACTGTTCTTCTGTTCATTTGGAATCTAATAGCGGATGAATATTTCCCTCCCTTCTTGAGCATTTAGGTTCTACTGTGGGAACTATAGTTAATACACAATAAGAATAAGTAAATTCTATGACAAGTTAGAGTGTGACAAGTGTTACCAAAAAAAAAAAAAAAAGGTAAAATCTGCTTAGGAGCACCCAGGGATTGGGATCAGGAGAGAATAAATGTAGCCTTCTATGGCAACCGAAGTCAGGGTAACTCCACCTGGTGTGCTTGGATTTGTTCCTAGCAAGAACATCAGACAAAAAATATTGACTGAGAGGTTGTGTGTGTCCAGGGCCTATTCTAAGAGCATCACATTCAATACTTTTTAAAAATCCTTACAACAGGTAGACATTATTATTTCCCTCATTTTATAGAAGAGAGATCTGAAGAACAGAGAAGTTAAGCAAATTGTCAAAGATGACACAATCAAGGAGCCTCAGAGCTATGGGTCCTGCACCAGCACTCCTTACCACTGAGCTGGGCCGTCCCCACAGAGCGGTGAGCTGCTGTGGTGAGACCAGAGAGCCCTGTACACATTCAGGCTGCTAGGCAGCTCTGCCTTTCAAAATAACAAAGGCACCTCATATCTAATCCTCTCCAGATCCTTATTTTCTGAATGTAAACACTTTTAAGGTAAGATATCAGGTTTTCATATGATAATTGCTTTATTTTAGTCATTTACTGATAGAGAAAATAAAAAACAATTAAAAGTAACACAGTGACTCTGACTTTAGTAAATGCTGTGTTTGTGTGTGTTGCTGGGGATCAAACCCAGGGCTTTGTGCATGTTAGACAAGCATTCTGTCACTGAGCTATATTCCCAACCTTAAATTTAGTAAATTAAAAAAAAAAAATCCCATTGAACTATCATTCCTTTACCTATGCAGAGAATAGACACATAGTCTGTTTTGCGCATAATGAATTTGGGAACTCTTTGAAGTAAATTAATAGTGCCCAGGGCTTAGTGATACACAGGTAGGATCTTTTAAAAACAAACTTTCAGCTGGATTTTTGTGGTTGTCCTTTAATTGGGGATGGATGACATAGACCAATAGGAGGAGAAAGGCAAGATTTTGTCTTATTTTATGTACATTTTCTTAAATGGCTCCTATTTCTGCTGAACAGGAGATCCCAGTTGAAAAGTCTCTGATTTGAAGCTTCATCAGCCCAGAGGATTTCCTACTAGCAAATTTAGAAGAAATAGTATAGCATATAGAGTTAAGAGCTAAAACTCTAAAGCAAGAAGGATCAGTTATTGTGTCCTAACCACTTAATAGTCAGATAACTTCACCAAGCCTCAAATTCTTTTATCATCATCACCATTATCATCACCACCACCATCATCATCATTATCTCCTGGGATTGTGACAAAAAGTAAACATGAAATATTACAAGTAAATACTCAGAACAATACTTGGCATACATTGAACATCCAGTGAGTGTTCAAAATCATCATTTATAAACAAAAAAGTCATTGTTATTTTTAGCAATTGCATGAGAGATGAATTTGCATAATAAGAAGAAATGACAGAAGTGAGTAGCCAGCTTAATTATGACTTTTGGCATGAGATGCAGCAGAACCTCAGACAAGTAGTCATCAGTTCTATTTTCATCCTCAAGCCGCCTGAATAGAAAGACACACAGAGAGAAAGAGTAATTTGTGATATAGAGAAGAAAACTTTTAAGAACCAAAGTGCTAAGATTGATAAGTGATAAATTCTCTATATTGGGGAAGGAAGGAAAAGAAATGTAACTATTATGCTGATTGGTAATACCTATCAGCACAGAAATCCAGGAAAACAGAAAGAGGCAAAAGAAAGAAGGAAAGGGGTAAGAGAACCAGTAGAGGAATAGAAGCTGTGGGTACAATAGTAAGGCAGAGGCAGCTGGGTGTCAGGCAGGAAGTGTAAGATGGGGTGAACAGGAGGATATTTGCAGACAGAGACAGATAGTGCTTCTGCTTGGCTGCTGCTAGGACATCCTTGTGAGATAGGCACTGGGCATGTTCTACTTCATGGGTTAGAAAGTACCTGATGGGAGAGGTGAACATACTTCTGGATAAATAACATGACTTTGTAATCAGTACTATTATGGGCCAGGTACAGTTTTCGTATCCACAAAATGGATTATTACCATCTTATAGATGTAGAAACTGAATGAGTTAAGTTTACTCAACAAATTAGTAGAAAAAATAGACTCCAGAGGCTCCTGTACATTTCCTCCCTTTCTAGCTCTTGAAGCTATAAAGGTCAATTCAAATGGTCCATTCTCTTTATCGGGAAATCCAGAACAATTCATGTGCTGGATAACTCAGGTCCACTGTTGATTTAAAATTAAAAAAAAAAAAAAGAGGAAAAAGAAAAGAGAAAGACATAAAGAAAAAGAAGGGAAAAAAACCACTCTTTTATTTTTCTGTTTGCTAACAGTGATCAACCAATTTTTTTAAAGTCGAAAAGATAGATAAACCTCAAAAGCTACAAATATGGCATTTGATAATTTTCAGTTAATTATGGATGACATTTGTTTAACATTTAGGCGATTTGAAAAGAAGTTATTGGGTATTAGCAGTAGCAACAGCAAAGATTTTTCTAAGGTCCTGGAACCATGAGTCAAGGTAAATATAAGTCCCTTGGTTAGAAAAGGGCACCAAAAAGCCTTTGAAAAGTTGTTCAACTTGACTTTGACTTATTGTATCCTTGGGAAGTTGTCCAGTTTCAAGGAGAGGCTATTGAGATAAGAAGAACAAATTATAGTACAGAGAAATTAACAGGATTTCAGTTAAATCTTTATATACAAAAGCTGAAACTACAGAATAAATATGAACTCCAAAGATGAATTAAGCAAAAGTCAGAATTAAATTGTGACTTGAAATTCTCTCATCTTTTCTATTGGTTCTTTACAGAAAATGAATAGGCCAAGAAATAAAATGCATTTGCTGTAAACATGAGCAAGTAAGTTCATTTGTATACACTTAAAAGAACTATAAGATGTTGATAATGTATAAATTTTGGCAAAAGATTAATTGATTTTAAAAATAAAAATCTATTGCATATTATCTGACTAGCTTAGGATATTTATCTACCTCTAACAATGAGCATTTTGAGAAGTTAGCACATTATCACAGCACATGAAGACCATATTTTCCTAGTGAAATAAGGCTCTGTCAGAGATGCCACAAGTGGATTCCCTTTCTCTACATGGCTTGAAGAGCAAGACTTTATTGTAAGCAGATAATTCAGTGGTAGTGGTAGGTCCGATTCAATTAGTGATGGGGCTAACTTCAATTTCCATGTCCCAGGAGGAGGAGTCGCCCTTTTTACGCTGAGGCAACAGACCATGGTCCTGACTAGTTCCAGCACTTCTATGTAATTAAAGTGAACGCCCAGACAGTGTCTGTGATGCAAAAATTTGTCAAACTGACCTCTAGCTAGCAGAGAGCATCTGAGCGAGAAATATTTAGCTGGTATATATAGATGTGCCAAGCGGTGAACCAGGGTGAACCAGGGTGTGTTTCTTTAATAAATAGGTAACTAATTCTTTGGGCTCAATGGTTAAGGTATGCACACACATTTCCCTATTCTTTGGGACATTTCAAGGCACTACTAGGCTAAACTGTTGGTGGGTCAGGGATTCTTGATGTCCTCTTTCCTTCGTTCACATGCAAGCTCATTTTTGTGGATATAGATGCAATCAATAACTATTTCCAGGATTACTAAATATCATTGCTTGGATAGCAAAGGAAATAACAAAAGACAGGTAAAGTTTTAAATAACAACCATGCCACAATGGCAAGCAGGTCAGAAGATTAGGAACTGGAGTTTGGATCAGTGTTTAGAATGTTTAACTAGACAATCTAGCCCTTTGGAGAAAATAAAGATGAATTCTTGACTATAAATATGTATGTGCAAATATATATATTAAGAAGAAAAGGCAGGAAACAAGGAACGTGTGTTTAGGCCATTGGGACTTAAGGATGTCAATCCTTACTACCAGACCAAGTAACTAAGAAAAGAAAAAACAAGCAAAAACAAGTTAAAAAAACACTGGCTTCATAATATATGTGAAAAAGAACCCAGGACTCTTCTAGTCTCTGCTGTCAGGAAGTCTAACCAAAAAGGATATTTGTCTCTTTCAGAGAACAGTCCTTTTTCAAAGCAAAAGAATATGTCAGTATAATCACAATCACCTGGAAATAAACTGCAGACAGTGCTGCTTTTGTTCTTTAATTGAAATTTGCAAAAGGAATGCGTTACTTTCCTAGCTCCACTCCCCAAAAGGAAGATAGTTGTGTGAATATTTGGTGCACTGTATAATTGTTATTTTCTGTATAATGTCCCTTGTGATTTTTATGCCCATATAAAATTCAAGGACTTGCTATGCCCTCCATTGTCTGAGGATGCTCAGAGCTAAAGAAAGAATAGACTTTTCCAATTTAATGGAAGTCTTTCTAGATCTAAAACCTGGGCTGTTTTTTCTTTTTTAGAGTACTTCCCTAAGATAACTCATCATTAAAAAAAATTCAAAATTTCACAAAATTTGGTCTAAACTCGATATTTTTAAAACTAAGAGCTGATCACACTTAGTGCTACTGTGTTTGGGTGGTCTCATTCTTCTGTTATTGCAAGGTGGATTACATTTGCTTCTGAGGGGACTAGAGGGGCACAGACTGGGAATGTAATCCTTACCAGGGAAGCACGGTGGAGGACATCTTTTCCTGGGCTAGCAGCTTTGCATCTGATAGAATCCACAGATGAAGCACATATTGTTTGTTTCTCTGCCCAGTATAAAGGGCTCTTCTTTGGATACAATTTGAAGCTGGTAGCTCTGACCCACCAGCCACAGGGCATGTGTTTAGACTTTGTTTTTCTGGCAATGATAACAAGTGTGCTGACCCATGCTCTCTCTCCCGGTCCTACTTGTGACCAATAGGGCGTGTTCCTGAGATGGCTGGGTAGCAGAAATTCTGCATTTTGGCTCTAGAACAGAGAAAAGTTGGGCAGCCTGAAGTCCTGAACCTAATCTCATTAGAGTTGTGCTCCTATCCATTAAAATATTGTGCAGTGATTTCATCTTTACTTTAGGCCTAATCCTGGGATGGTTCCAATTCAACTACTCAAGGCTGTAGAAATATAGAACATTGAATGTTCTGAAATCTGCCACTTTCTTTAACGTGTCAAGCCCATGCTTGTCTAGCATAAAGACTCAGATCTCAATTCCCCTCTTTCTTGTGTCTTCCCTCTTTATCCTTGCTTTTAAAAGGATATATAAAAATTCTGCTGTACAATACAATGAACATGGGACTTCAAAATCAGAAAGACCCAGGTTTTAATGTCAATTTTGTCATAAAGGGCCTCTATAATTTTAGGCAAATTTTTAACCTTTCACAGTCCTGGTTTATGCATTTACAAAATTGGTATAAATAGTGTGGCACGGAAAAGAAATGATTAACTTTAAAAGTAGAAGAAATGAGTTAAATCCCAGTTCCTTGACCTCTTGTATCCTAAAAAGCACTTTACAGGGTGGTAATGAGGATTAGGCACTGTCTGCCTTCCAAGTTCATAAGGGTTAAATGGGGTTGATGTGTGAAAGTTTCCATTATGAGGTCTGTTTGACAGCAAAGATGACAAGAATATTAATTTTCTTGTCCATTCTCTGGACAGTTTTATAGAGGTCAAACACCTCTTTGTTTTTCAAGAGCTAAGGTCTTCTACTCATATTGTCAATAAGATTTTTGAACTGGACTTCCAGAATAGGTCAAACACATTTACTTGCTTTGTTCAATGGAAGAGGAATTTGCAGGGTATCCGTAAAACCTGAAAACAGGAAAATACATGTAAGTAGCTCATGGAGATTATCTTATTATATGTTGCCCTCATTCCCAAGGTGTAGTCCAAAATTTCAATGTACATGGCATGCACTGCAGCATCTCTATCAGTCTCTGCATGATATCCCACCCTATCACCCTAGTGCAGTGGCAGGGGGTGGTACACCATCCTCTAATAGTAAGCTGGATGGTCTTCTCTTAGTCTATCAACTGCAGGCATTATTTACCACTTACAAATGTAAGCATTTGCTAGTTTCCAAAATTTATGGTCAAATCACTTCCAAGATCTCTGACAGCTGAATAATTCTGGTGAATTCTGTTTCCATGTACTTCCTGCTGGATTGTCCTCATGGCAGCTCTTATTTCTTTTATGCTTGTGAAAGTGGGGCGTATGTTTTACACAATTACTTAAGAACATATTATAAGGATCCCACAGAGCAAAGCAGGGGCCAAGTGACTTGATATAGTCACAGCCAGCAGAAATGTTTCTAGTTATATTTCAGCTTACTAGGCCCATTATATTAGGCTAGATGGAAGTGGGCAACCTAGGGGCTAGGACTCAGAATGGCCCTACTTTTTATATGATGAACCTAGTTTTAAGGTGTATCTTTATGCATTTACTCAGGAAGTGACTCCACTTATCTGATTTCCCTGCTAAGAAAATTCTTTCTTCAATTCTCTAGAAATCACTATTGAGGAGGCTGTCATGCTGTTGAAAAAGAATGTATTTCCCCCTTTATGTGGCACTTGCTTATGTCTGTTTCTCCAAACATTTTAATCTCTTTTCCTACTACCTTCCCCCCCGCCCCCAGATCAGCTTTTCTAAATACAGTTCATGGTGTTCTGTTTTATGTCATTGTAACCCTGACTGCTCTGTGGAAGTGAGTCTTGCAGTGTAGGAAACCTGGTTATAAATCGTCAGATAAATCTGTTTTCTGGAAACTAAGCATTCCATAGCAGCCCCAGCATATATAATTGTTAAATAATCTCTTTGTTCCCCAAACAGAGGCAGTCAAGCCAACCAATTTATTCTTCCAGCATTGGAAGAGGACTCCCATGCATTTTCCAACATTTACTTTTCTTTCTCTCTTCTTTCCTTCTTCTTTTTTTTTTTTTTTTTTTTTTTGAGATGCCCTTGTAAAAGTTTAGTGTGCTTTGGGATGTGTCATCTCTTGTTTCTTAAGGGTCAACTGTGCTAAGAGAGAAAAGGTCAACTTAAACAGTTCTCAGATTTCGTTTCGGGAAATTCCAGGCCCCAACTCAGCTTGTTCTGTGCCGGTCCACCTATCAAGGCTCAGCCTGCTGTTGTTGCAGCTGTTGCTGAGGACAGAGCCCATTTATTGCCAATCAGCTGGAGCTTCCTGTAAGTGTTATTCAGGCTTTTTTTTCTTCTATTCCTACTCAAATGAGATTTTTTTTTTTTTAAACAAGATTTATCACAACAGTTCCAGCTTCATGGGGCTTTGGAATACACAACATTAAAGTCTAATGACTTTTCAAAACTCAGACGCACTGCTCCAGGCAAATTGTCAGAGATGTCAAATGCCTCACTTAGCTCAAACTCTACCATTATCTAAGTATCTCTATGCAGAATGGGGAAGTGGAACGAGAAATTTGAATGAACACATGGATAATCTCTTCATTGTCCTTCTCATCTCAACTATGCCATAGTAGAGACCTACATAAGACTGGAGGAGAATTCAGAGTCACAGACTTGACACCAGCTCCCTTGTCTTAGATAAGAATTTTAGTGACTTGCCCATGGTAATGTGACTATTTATGCCATTATCTTCTTATAAATACTTTTGATATATTTGATCATGGGAGAAAAATATCTGAAGATAGTAAACAAGGAGCTGTTTTAAACAATGAAATATCTATTTCTGTAATTATATATCCTAAGGGTCTTGGAACATTGTATTTGGCAATAATTTTAATATGCTCTTTCTGACCTTTTGATAAGCTAGAAAAAATGAATTTTTATTTTATCTCTATAAATACATATGTAAAAACATGTGTTTGCTCCTATCATAGTTCCTTTGTCTCAAAGATAGGAGGCAAACATGTCTGAATTTGTAAAAAATGAAAACAACGTAGTAAAATAGGTGATTCCAATATATACTATAAGGCATTTAAATTCTGATAATTCACATCTGATGCAAGCAGCATGAATTCATAATGCTGCACATTTATTTCACATTTATTTCTTGTGTTTTCTTCATGAAAGCTGGGGTAAAAATGATAATGTTCTAAAATAAAAGAGAATACTGTTAAAAAATTCAGGCCTCACCTCTTACCCCTTGGCTGGAAAAAATGCAGAGTTCTTTCCGATCCTTTTGATATTGAATCCTGTGATGTAAAAATTCCTCTGCTAGTTTTCTCATCAGACCCTTTTTGTTCTCATCATCATTAGACGGCTTGCCAGGTTGAGGCCAGAATTTATTGGCCAAATCTTTTGACTTGCTGCTTAGTCGTAGTTGTACTTTTCCAATGTTACCCCCCAGTTCTCTACATTGCATTAATGAATTGACTTTCCAGTGGTTAATATTGTGCACCCTGGAGTCAGATTACATGGGTTGGAATCCAGGTTCCAGCTCTGGTTAGCTAGACAATCTGGGGAGACTTATTCTAACTACCCCAGCAACTCTTTACCATTTTTAACAATGTGGATAATGATTATTCTTCCCTTACCCCCAGGTCTACTGGGAAGTTCAAATGAGATAATCCCTGGTACAAGTTAAGTGCTCTATTTCTATTATTGTATATGAAATTAAGTTTTCTTAACCTTAAGAGAGATGGAGAGGGTCAAATTACCTAGATTTTCTGAAAGGTGCACATGAATGGAACTGTGGGCCTCCCGGCCAGTCTACACAGGTGTTCAGAGGTTTTCTGTGTATCTGTCTGTCACAGAGTTGTTATTCTGTCCTGTTCTCTTGACTTTTAAAGGACTAAGAGGAAGGTTCATTGTTATCCATTGAAGGGAATCCATTGGCCAGAATATATCTGACCATAATTTCTTACAGAACAAAAAAAATCATTCTTTATTCATAGTCTAACTTCCTCTCCAGGAAGTAAAACAATACAACAGACAAGCCACCTTTTGTCCAAGGTGAGTTCAGGCTAGATAAACAGATAAATAGAGTTGGGCTTGGTTTTATTTATTCCTTTCAACCATTCCTAGGAGTATATCAGATTGTTGGTCCAAAGTCCCCATTTCTCAGGGTGGATATTCTCTGCATGTGTGTAAAATTCACTTATGTCCCTTTTTGGGAAACTACCCACCATCCCTCAAGGTGACTACTCTTTTTCGGTACTGGGGGTTGAACATAGGAGTGCTTAAAAACTGAGCCACATCCCCAGTCCTTGTTTATATTTTATTTAGAGATGGGGCCTCTCCAAGTTACTTATGGACTCACTGAATTGCTGAGGCTGGCTTTGAACTCTGAATCCTCCAGTGTCAGCTTCCTGAGCTGCTGGGATTACAAACTTGCAACATCATGCCCCGCAAGGTGACTACTCTTAATATTTTTTTCATTTGATATTACTTTTCTTGAACTTCATACTATCTGAATTAATTGTGATTAATTATAATTCAGATAGTATGTCATGTTTGTGTCTGGCCTTCTTCAGGTTATTGGAGGAGTTTGATGTTGTAACTGAAGCAGTAGCACCAAGTTTGCAAGTTACTGGTATATCTCCCCTCTTGTCCTCAATGCTGGTAAAACTGATGCTAGTGGGAAGTGGAAAGGTGTAAGTGAGTACTCAAAATATATTTTCCCATAGGCAGCATGATATGCATTTTAGTTAAGAGTGAATTTATCAATAGTGTATCATTCAGGCAAATTAGGGATTAACAGGCTTCTATGAGACAATCTAGAACTCTAATAGTTGTGGACATTGGTAAATGTGTTTGATAGAATGGGAAGTGTCACCTGATATAGCAAGCTTGAGAACCCGTTAAGGAGTGTTCTGGTACACCCTAGTTTCCCTGCGTATCAGTTGAGTTGTTGAGTATTTGCTTACCAAGGGTTAACTGAGTTTTAGTTTAGTTTGAGTTTGTTCCAAAACCTTTATAAACCAAGTATACTACTATTTTAATTACAGGCTTTAAGATTACATAAATTTAAAATGAAAGAGGTTTATTGATTTTTTATGGCAACTAAATTTAATGTTAGGGAAAGACACAATAAATTTAGTTGGCTAAAAAAAACTCTCCAATTATGTACGGATAAAACAAATGTAAAAGGGAAAAATCGTATGGGAAAAAATTGTAACAATTTAAAATTATGTATAATGATGGCTTTACATGTGTTTTTAAAGTTGTCTTTCTACCATAAATGCAAAACAACCAGAAATATGGGGGGTGATTCATACCTAAAGACAAAGCAAAACCAGAGGACCCTTGACCAAAGAAAAGGCCATCATACTACCTAGAAAAATTTGTGAATCAACACTCATTTATTCTTTTTGTAGAAAATCTTAAACCTATACAAAGTAAGCAGATTAATATAGTAAGTCCTCATATACCCAACACCCCGTTTCAATGATCATCAACTTCCTATCTTTCTTGTATTTTATAGATATACTTTCACCCACTCTCTTCAAATTGATTGGTCTTATTATTTTTCTATGGCTCATTTTTAAGGCAAATTTATATGTTTTGAAATGCATAAATCTTAGCTTTTCAGTTCCGACAAATGGAAATTCCTGTATATCACCCACTCTTACCATAGTGTAGAATATTTCCTCTCTCCAGAATGTTCCCTCCTGTTTCTTCCCAGGAAATCCACTACTCTAATGCCCCAGATGTGATCACTTTTTTACTTTTTCATTTTAAATTAGTTTTGTAGAACTTCATATGAATAAAATTGCTAAAAAGCATCCTCTTCTCTACCTAGCCTTCTTTTACTCAGTAAACTGTGAGATTCATCCAGCAGTGTTCAGAAGCCAGCTCAGTCCAGGTGTGAGAGCCAGGGGTCTTCATCTTTTCCCAACTCTGCGTTCACTGTCTTCCAGTTGGTAGCTTGATGAGGGCTCTGTGGGGAATATTTAACCTTGTGCATATTGGCCAATAATGCATATCATAGTTTTCTCTACCCTGAAGATCCAATCATCAGCAGATCACTGGATTTGTGCGTGTGGTTGGGTGAATTGGTAGTGCAATCCTTCATATTGCTGGGAGGGGTTTCTTTGCATACACTACAAATTGTTCTTTAATGTGTTGTATAGCTACACTATGAATTATGTTATCGCACATTTGCATTGTTTCCAGTTTGGGGCTATGATAAATAAAGTGGTTTTGAGTGTTCTTGTGTCAGTCCTTCTGTGAACATATGTTTTTATTTGCTTTGGATAAATATCTACAAGTGAATTATGTATTTTATATGAAAACTAAATGTTCTATTACATCAGCATGTGTTTTTAAATGAGTTTTATATTGATTAATTCTTTCCCCCTCCTACACTGACAGATTTATTTAGGAAAACAGATACACATTCAAAGAAGAATGTGAGCCATCTCCAGAGTGTTAATGAACTTTAAGTTTGCTGTTGCACCATGCTCTTCAGATCACAGTAGGAAAGGTTATACATTTTCACAAAAGGTTTTCATTTATTTATTTATTTATATTAAACATTTTGAAAATTATAAGCATAATTATAAGCATACATACAAAACCAAAACAAAATACAAAACAAACAAAATGTTACAACTCAATAAATTATTATTAAGTGATTATCTGTATAACCACCACCCAGGTCAAGAAATAGAATATTGAGAGATTCTCAAAAAGGTCTCCTTAATCTCCTCTCCAGTTATTATCTTTTCACTTTTCTTGACAAAGATTACCACAATTCTGACTTTGTAGTGTCTTCTCTTGGCTTTCCTTTAGAGTATTATAGCCCACAGGTATGCTTTTAAATAGTATGCTTTAGGGGCTGGGGTTGTAGCTCAGCAGTAGAGTGCTCACCCTAGCACAGGTGAGGCACTGGGTTCAATCCTCAGCACCACATACAAATTAATAAATAAAGTTATTAAAAAATAAACAAATAGTATGCTTTAGAAATAACTACTTTCCCAGTGGAATTATACATTATTGTCTGACATTCTGTGCTGAAAATTGTATTTGTTTAATTATATACTCACTCAAAATAACAATTCTTGTTTGATATTCTTTACTTCACTCCTTAATTTTAGCCACCTTTTTAAAAAATTTTATTTTATTGGTTCTTTTTAGTTTTATATGACAGTAGAACCCATTTTGATATAATTATATAAGTATGGAATATATCTTATGCTGATTACTACCCCAGTCTTTTGGATGTACACAATGTTAAGAATTACTGTGGTGTATTCATATGTGTACATAGGAAAGTTATACATTTTAGCCATATTATGGATGTCAGTGAGTGCTGGAAAGCAAATATTCCAGGAAGTGGTATGTACATTGTCCGTTCTCCATGTGTCCATCACATCCTAGGGGAATACTCAGGAACTGGAAGGGCCAGACACAAGCTCTGAGATGCATACTCCAACTCTTGGGCTGTGGAACTTTTAAACTACATGACTTCTGTATTAGTTATCTATTGCCACATAGCATACCACCCCAAAACTCAGTGACATAAGTCAACAACAATTTTAACTTTTCTTATATTCTCAGAGTTGTCTAGGTTCAGTTGGATTGTTCTTTTGCTGGTCTTTTACTATTAAAATTTTGAATTAGACTTTTTCCCCTTTGTACTTTGGTCAATTATGCTTATATGTTTTGAACTATTTTATTGTGTGTATCAATTGTTCTAATTAGAATTGTTCTATTTTCCTGCAATTGAACCTCTAAAACTTTTGTTGCTATTATTATTATCAGTATTATTATTTTATTACATGCTACTCTTAAAATATATTTACCTAGGGCTGGGATTGTAGCTCAGTGGTAGAGCGCTTGCCTCGCATGCATGGGGCACTGGGTTCGATCCTCAGCACCATATACAAAGCAGTAAAATAAAGACATTGTGTCCATCTACAACTAAAACAAAACAAAACAAAAATATATTTACCTATATCTTAAAATCTATTTACCTATATTTAGCTAACTTAGTTTTCTTTGGTTAATATTTGAAGTTTTCTTCACCCTTTTATTTTTATTTCTCATTTATACAGTTTATGTATGTACAAATACAGTTGGAGATATAGGGTGTCTTTCTGGTAGGACAAGTCTTCCACTCTTAGTTTACTTAAAAGTGAAGATTATGTTCCCTTTTTTAGTTCAATCAATTGAGAGTACTGTAATGTACTTGGCACAATTGCTCACTTGGACCAAAAAGGAAAGAAAGAAAGAAATATGTGGTAGGCCAAAGGAGCAGATAATTCTATAATGAATTTCTTTGCTTGTGCACTGATAGATTCCAGAGTACAAATGCAAATTGGATATAGAGAAAAACAAATTTATTTAAACTGCTGTATAAAACCCATTATTAGATCAAACTAACCAGTTTGTGAATATTTTATTAAAATAGAGTAGCAAATATCAACCTATATCTCATATATTAGGGTAATTATTGTGCATCCAACATTTTTCAGTTATATTTATGCATGCAGGTGTTTTTAGTAGGTCATGACATACAAATGCCGACTGCACATTAATTCTTGTTCTGGGAGTGTGTACATGTACAACCCTTTGGAGTTCAATGACGATCCATCGGATGATGCAGAAGAACAAGTAGGGACTTGAGTGTGAATTGGGTCTACAAAAGACTGGACTTGAAGATAGGAGAAAGTAAAAACTGAAGCTTGTGGCTAAAAGTGAATTGTACTTCATTGCATTCAGTTTAAAGTGTAAGAGTTTCAATAAAGACAAGATGGCATCAATTAGCTCCATTAAGAGGGCTTCTCTTCCTCTGGTTCCTTTAAGAGGATATACTTGACCCTTGGCTATTGTCTTCAGCCTCATAAGGAAGAACATCCTATAAGAAGGACCAAACAGGGTCTTGTTGAACTTTTTGGACCTCAGCAATGCCACCCTAAAATTTTAGAATAATCACTCCAATGGTTGAAAAAATTTGCTTTGGACAAATCTTGTCTCCTAAAATTAACATTCAAATATTTTCTGTTTCTTGTGACATCACTAGTGTCAAATTGTGATTAGTTATTTAATCATGAAGGAAACACAAAGGTATATATTCTCATAGGACTATTTCTAATCTTCCATGTCAAAAGTCCTAAAAGTGACAAATGACAAATTCAGCTATGGCCCACCCAAGGCTAAACCCTACTTTTGACTAAAGTCTGCTCTTTGTCCTTGTGCTAGTCAGCATAGCTCAGTTTAGAAATGTAGTGCTGAGGATATTGTCTAGGAGGAGAGGGAGATGGACTCTAACACCTGTCTCCAGGTAAGACATGGAACTTCCTGACAATGATGAGGAATTACTTATGTGGAGGAACAAAGGAATGATAATTTATGATGTATTCAAAATCATGTTCTTTTACCTAAATTTATTTACCCAGCCCTTTATTTTGTTAAGCCAGTTTCTGAAATGTGGCCTATACAGGTTTTTAATCTAGGGTTTAGGAAGATCTATTATTCCCCCCCAAAAGTTTAAAGACAGCAGAAGAACAAAGCAAAATGACCTTCTGATCGCTTATAAACCACAGGTGTTCAATATGAAAATTACACATTTGGAAAAAAAGGAGTTGCTTTACTGGAATGTCTATTTTACTGATTATTGTTTTACTTTTTAAGTTTTTTTAACATAAAATTATTTTTGCATAAAAGCATAAAATTGTACATATTAATGGGGTACCATGTGATGTTTGGTACATGTATAAATTGTATGGTGTTTAAATCATCTGCCTTATCAAATGTTTATCATTTCTTTATGGTGAAAACATTCACAATCCTTTCGTCCAGCTTTTTGAAATTATAGCACATACTTTGTATCTATGGTTACCCTACTCCTACTGTGCAATAGCACACCAGAACTTCTTACTCTTAGGTAACTATAACTTAGCATGTGTTATCAACCTCTCCCCATCTCTCCCTACTCCAACTCCCTCAGCCTTTGGTAATCACCCTTTTACTTTCAATTTCTATGAGATTAATTTTTTTTTCTACATTCCACACACACATGAATGAAATTAAGTGATACTTGGCTTTCTGTGCCTGGCTTATTTCATTTAGCATAATCATCTCCAATTCCATTCATACTGATGTGAAAGACAGGATTTCATTTCTCAGGGCTGAATAGTATTCCATTGCATATGTGCCACATTTTATTTTTTCATCAGTTGATGGACACATTCACTTGTTTTCATTTATTGGCTGTTATGAATAGGGCTGCAATAAATATGAGAGTACAAATGTCTCTTTGCCATACTGATTTCATTTTCAATATATACACACACATATATATATATGTATAGGTATATATCTCTCTATATATATGTGTATATATATCTATATACATGTATGTGTATATATATATACATATATATATATGTATATATATATATAGTTTTGGGATTGCTGGATACTGTGTAGTTGTATTTTTAATTTTTTGAGGAAACTCCATACTGTTTCCCATAGTGGATGTAGTAATTTACATTCCTACTAACACTGTGTGAGAGTTCCTTTTCCTTATCTTTTTGATAATAGCAATTCTTAATGGAGTAGGATGATATCATATTATGGTTTTGATTTTCATTTCCTTGATGATTAGTGATGTTGAACATTTTTTATATACCTGTTGGTCATTTGTATATTTTCTTCTGAGAAACATTTCATAAAGTATATTGCCTAAGTGGTTTTAAATTATGTTGTTTTTTTTCATTCTCTATCGAGATTTTCAGATTCTATATATATTCTAGATATTAACCTCTTGCAAACATTTCTCGCATTCTATAAGGGTCTTCTACTCTGATGGGATTGTTTCCTTTGCTGTGCAGAAATTTTTTAGTTTGATCTAATACCACTTGCCTATTATTGCTTTTGTTTCCTGTGCTTTTGGGGTCTTGTTCAAAAAACTTGGCCCATTCCAAAGTCCTGCAGCAGTTCTCAGTGTTTTCTTGGAGTAGTTTCATGTCTTATATTCAAATTTTAATCAATTTTGATTTGTTTCTTAACTGGTAAGATTAAATTTCCAGTTCATTCTAGGAGTCAAGTTTCCTTCTTCTGCATGTTTAGACACATTTTTTCCAGCACTATTTATTAAAAATACTATCCTTTATCCAATACATGTTCTTAGCTGTGGATATGTGGGTTTACTTCTAGGCTTTCTATTCTGTTACACTTGTCTATGTGTCTGTTTTATGTCCATACCATGCTGTTTTGATTACTAGAGCTTTGTAGTAAATTTTTAAGACAAGTAATGTAAATTTCTCCTGCTTTGTTCTATTTGCTCAAGATTACTTTGGCTATTTGAGGTCTTTTTTGGTTCCATACAAACTTTGGGATTATTTTATCTAGTTCTGCAAAGAATATCATTAGTATTTTGTTACAATGCATTGAATCTATAGATTTCCTGTAGCTGGGTATTTTAACAACGTTTAATCTTCCAAACCATGAACATGGGATGTTTTTTGTGTCTTCTTAAATGTCTTCCATCAGTGTTTTATAGTTTTCATTATGGAGATCCTTTTGTTAATTTATTCCTAAAGTTTTGTTTCTGTGTTTGTAGCTATTGTAGATAGGATTGCTTTTTTGATTTCTATTTCAGATAATTCACAGCATATAACAACTCTATTAACTCTAATTTTTGTATGTTGATTTGTATCCTGCAATTTTATTGAATTTATTTATTTGAATAGTTTGTGATTAACTCTCTCTTTTTAAAATTTATTCTAATTAGGTATACATGACAGCAGAATGCATTTTGATTCATTGTACACAAATGGAGCACAACTTTTCATTTCTCTGGTTGTACACAATATAGAGTCACAGCATCTGTGCAATCATACATGTACCTAGGGCATCATTGTCCATCTTATTCCACCATCTTTCCTGCTCCCATGTCCCATCCCCTCCCTTCCTCCCCACTTTGACCAAAATTTCTCCAATTCTTCCCATGCCCTCTTCCCCATTATGGATCAGCATCCACTTATCAGAGAGAACATTTGGCCTTTGGTGTTTTGGGATTGGCTTACTTCGCTTAGTATGATATTCTCCAACTCTATCCATTTACCTCCAAATACCATAATTTTATTCTCTTTTAGTGATGAACAATATTCCATTGTGTATATATAGCACAGTTTCTTTATCCATTCATCTATTGAATGGCATCTAGGTTGATTCCACTGTTTAGCTATTGTGAATTGAGCTGCTTTAAGAATTGAAGTGGCTGTGTCACTGTAGTATGCTGTTTTTAAGTCTTTTGTGTATAGACCAAGGAGTGGGATAGCTGAGTCAAGTGGTGGTTCCATTCCAGGTTTTCTAAAGAATCTCCATACTGCTTTCCAGATTGGCTTCACCAATATGCAGTCTCATCAGCAATGTATAAGTGTGCCTTTCCCCCCACATCCTTGCCAACACTTACTGTTGCTTGTATTCTTGATAACTGCCACTCTAACTTGAGTAAGATGAAATCTTAGAGTAGTTTTGATTTGCGTTTCTCTAATGGCTAGAGATGTTGAATACTTCTTTATGTATTTATTGATCGATTGTACTACTTCTTCTGAGAAGTGTCTCAGTTCAGCTTCTTAGCCCATTTATTGATTGGGTTGTTTTTGTGATGTTAAGTTTTTTGAGTTCTTTATATATTCTAGAGATCAGTTCTCTATCTGATGTGCGTGTGGCAAAAATTTGCTCCCAAATTTTTGCTCTATCTAATGTGCATGTGGCTCTCTCTTCACCTCACTAATTGTTTCTTTTGCTGAGAAGCAGCTTTTTAGTTTGAATCCATCCCATTTATTGATTCTTGCACATTAGGAGTCTTGTTAAGGAAGCCAGGCCTAATCTGACATGATGAGATTTGGGCCTACTTTTTCCTCAATTAGGCACATGGTCTCTGGAGTAATTCCTAGATCCTTGAATCACTTTGAGTTGAGGTTTGTGCATGGTGAGAGATAGTGGTTTTATTTCATTTTGCTGATATGGATTTCCAGGTTTCCCAGCACCATTTGTCGAAGATTTTCTCCAGTGTATGTTTTTGGCACCTTTGTCTCGTATAAGGTAACTGTATTGATGTGGGTTTGTCTTTGTGTCTTCTATTCTATACCATTGGTCTACATATCTATTTTGATGCCAATACCATGCTGTTTTTGTTATTATAGCTTTGTATTATAGTTTAAAGTCTGGTGTTGTGATGCCTTCTCCTTCACTCTTCTTGCTAAGGATTACTTTGGCTATTCTGAGTCTCTTATTTTTCCAAATGAATTTCATGATAGATTTTTCTATTTCTATAAGGAATGATTTTGGGATTTTAATTGAAATTGCATTTAATCTGTATAGTGCTTTGGGTAGTATGGCCATTTTGATGATATTGATTCTGTCTATCAAAGAGCATGGGAGATTTTTCCATCTTCTAAGGTCTTCTTCAATTTCTTTCTTTAGTGTCCTGTGGTTTTATTGTAGAGGTCTTTCACCTCTCTTGTTAGATTCATTCTCAAGTATTTTGTGTTTTTTTTTTTTTTTTGGCTACTGTGAATGGAGTAGTTTTTCTAATTTCTTTTTCAGAGGAGTCATCATTGATATATAGAAGTGCATTTGATTTGTGGGTATTTTATATCCTGCTACTTTGCTGAATTCATTTATTAATTCTAGAAGTTTTCTGGTGGAATTTTTTCAATCCTCTAAGTAAACAATCATGTTGTCAGCAAATAATGATAGTTTAACTTCTTTTCCTATTCTTATCCCTTTAATTTCTTTTGTCTGTCTAACTGCTCTGGCTAGTGTTTCAAGGACTATGTTGAACAGAAGTGGTGAAAGAGGACATCCCTGTCTTGTTCCTGATTTTAGGGGGAATTCTTCCAATTTTCCCCATTGAGAATGATGTTGGCTTTTGGTTTAGCATGGATAGCTTTTACAAAGTTGAGGTATATTCCTACTATCCCTAGTTTTTCAAGTGTTTTGAACATGAAAGGATGCTGTATTTTGTCAAATGCTTTCTCAGCATCAATAGAGATAATCATGATTCTTGACTTTAAGTCTATTGATATGATGAATTACATTTATTGATTTCTGTACGTTGAACCAACCTTGCATACCTGGGATGAAATCTTGATCATGGTGCACTATCTTTTAAATATGTTTTTGTATGCAATTTGCCAGAATTTTATTGAGAATTTTTGTGTCAGTGTTCATCTGGGATATTGGTCTGAAGTTTTCTTTCTTTGATGTGTATTTGTATGGTTTTGGAATCAGGGTAATACTAGCCTTTTAGAATGAGTTTGGAAGGGTTCCTTCCTTTCTATTTTATGAAATAATTTGAGGATTATTGGTATTAATTTTTGTTTTTTTTTCTTTTTTATTTTTTTTGTACTGATTGAACTCAGGGGTACTCGACCACCGAGCCACATCCCCAGCCCTATTTTGTGTTGTTATGTAGAGACAGGGTCTCACTGAGTTGCTTAGCATTTCACCATTGCTAAGGCTGGCTTTGAACTCACGATTCTCCTGTCTCAGCTTCCCTAAGTGCTGGGATTACAGGCTTGAGCCACCGCACCCGGCTGTATTAATTTTTCTTTGAAAGTCTTGTAAAACTCAGCTGAGAATCTGTCTGGTCCCAGACTCTTCTTGGTTGGTAAGCTTTTGATGGTGTCTTCTATTTCCTTGCTTGAAATTGATCTGTTTAAGTTGTGTATGTCTTCCTGATTCAGTTTGGGAAGATCATATGACTCTAGAAATTTGTTGGTGTCTTCAATATTTTCTATTTTACTGGAGTATAGATTTTCAAAATAATTTCTAATTACCTTCTGTATTTCAATAGTGTCTGTCATGATATTTCCTTTTTCATCATGAATTTTAGTAATTTGAGTTTTCTCTCTCCTTCTTTTCCTTAGGGTGGCTAAGAGTTTATCAATTTTATTTATTTTCTCAAAGAACCAGCTTTTTGTTTTGTCAATTTTTTGAATTGTTTACTTTGTTTCAATTTCATTAATTTCAGCCCTAATTTTAATTATTTCCTATCTTCTACTTCTTTTGGTGTTGATTTGTTCTTTTTCTAGAGCTTTGAGATGTAAAATCAGGTCATTTATTTGTTGACTTTTTTTTCTTTTAATGAATGAGCTCAATGCAATGAACTTTCCTCTTAACATAGCCTTCATAGTGTCCCAGAGGTTTTGATATGTTGTATCAGAGTTCTCATTTACCTCTAAGAATTTTTTAAATCTCCTCCTTGATATCTTCTGTTATCCATGCATCATTTGATATCATATAATTTAGTCTCCAGGTGATAGAATATCTTCTGTTTTTTATTTTATCATTAATTTCTATTTTCATTCCATTATGGTCTAATAGAATGCATGGTAGTACCTCTGGGTTTTTTGGGTTTTTTTTGTTTTGTTTTGTTTTTTGTATTTACTAAGAGTTTCTTTGAGGCATAACATAAGGTCTATTTTAGAGAAGGATCTATGTGCTGCTAAGAAAAAAGCATATTAACTTTTGATGAATGAAATATTCTGTATATGTCTGTTAATTCTAAATTATTGATTGTATTGTTGATTTCTATGGTTTCTTTGTTTAGAAGACCTGTCCAGTGGTGAGAGAGGTATGTTAAAGTTGCCCAGTATTGTGTTATGGTCTATTTGATTCTCAAAACTGGGAAGGGTTTGTTTGATATATGTGGATGCTCCATTGTTCAGGGCATAGATATTTATGATTGTTATTGTTGATGTATGGTTCCCTTAAGCAGTATGAAATGACCTTCTTTATCCCTTCAAACCCTTTGGTTTGAAGTCCACTTGATCTGATGTGAGGATGGAAACCCCTGCTTTCTTACATGGTCCATTTGAGTGGTATGTTTTATCCCATCCTTTCACCTTCAGTCTGTGGATGTGTTTTTCTATGAGATGAGTCTCTGGAAGGCAGCATATTGTTGGATTTTTTTTTAATCCAGTCTGCCAGCCTATATCTTTTGATTGATGAGTTTAGGCCATTCACATTCAGGGGTATTATTGAAATATTATTTGTTTTTTTTTTTTTTTGGTACCAGGGATTGAACTCAGGGACACTCGTCCACTGAGCCACATCCCCAGCCCTATTTTGTGTTTTATATAGAGACAGGGTCTCACTGAGTTGCTTAGCGCCTCGCTGTTGCTGAGGCTGGCTTTGAACTCACGATCCTCCTGTCTCAGCCTCCCTAATGAAATATTATTTGTATTCTCGTTCATTTTTGGTTTTTAACTCGACTTGGATTCTCCTTTGATTTTTTTTTTAAATGTAGTTCCTCCCTTTGCCAATTTTCATTGTTGTTTTTCATTTCCTCCTCATGAAGTATTTTGCTGAGAATGTTCTCTAGTTTAGGCTTTCTCATTTAAATTCTTTTAACTTTTTTTTTATCCTGGAAGGTTTTTATATCATCATCAAATCTGAAGCTTAATTTTTCTGGATAGAAGATTCTTGGTTGGCAAACATTTTCTTTCAGAGCTTGGTATATGTTGTTCCAGGATCTCTTGGCTTTGAGGGTCTGGGTTTAGAAATCTGCTAAAATCTAAATTTGTTTTCCCCTGTATGCAATCTGTACCTTCTCTCTTGCAGAGATTCTATCCTTATTGTGTATGGTAGGCATTAACATTGGGCACATTATAATGTGCCTTGGTGTGGATCTGTTGTAGTTTTGTACATTTGATGTCCTGTAAGCCCCTTGCGTTTGATTTTCCAATTCATTCTTCATGTTTGGGAAATTTTCTGATATTATTTCATTGAAGAGATTGTACATCCTTTGGTTTGTATCTCTTTGCCTTCTATCCTGATAATTCTTAGATTTAGCCTTTTCATGTTATCCCATAACTCTTGGATGTTCTGTTCATGGCTTCTTACCATCTTCATTGTGTGCTCAACTTTATTTTCAAGATTGTATAGTTTGTCTTCATTGTCTGAGGTTCTATCTTCCAAGTTATCTAGTCTGTTGGTGATGCTTTCTACTGAATTTTAAAATGTGGTTTATTGTTTCTCTCATTTCAAGGATTTCTACTTGTTTTTTTTTTTTTTTTTTAGAGTCTCTATCTCTTTCTTGAAGTAGTCTTTTGCTCCCTGTATTTGCTCTCTTATCTCTTTGTTGGATTAACCAATTATTGCCTGTAATTGCTCTCTTACATTATTCTGTGCTTCACAGATCATTTTAATTATGTATGTTCTGAACTCCTTCTCTGACATTTCATCTACTGTGCTGTCAATGGATTCTATTATTGTAGCATCTTTGTTTGATTGGGGCATTTTCTTTACTTGTTTTTTCATATTGTTCATGTGCCTTCCTCTCTAGCAGTGCCAATCTGAGGTATTACAGTTTCTACTCTATAATTTTGTAGTGTCTGTGCAGGTTACCAATACCTCACCTCTGGTGTAACTGGGCCTGCAGGAACCTCGGGGATGATCTTCCTGGTCCTGGCTGTTGTCTCTAGATGGAAGTAGGCAGGGACAGCTGCCAATTGGTAGATGGGGGACCACAACATGGTCTCCTCCTCCACACATGGATGCTCAGTCTCCTCCTCCACCTCCTTCTCACTTTAGGCCAGAGTCAGTCCAATGAACAAACAAACTCTATATAAGATCATGTCATATGTAAACAGTGACAATTTGATGACTTATTTTCCAATTGGATGCTGTTTCTTTTGCTTGCCTGTTTTTTCTGGCTAGGACTTCCAATACTCTGTTGAATAAAAGGGGTGAAAGTAGGCATGCAAATGATAGAAAGAGTATCTCTTTGCCCCATTCAATATTATATTGGTTGTTGACTATTTTACATCTGGTCTTTTGTTATGTTGAAGTACATACTTTCTATTACTAATTTGTTCAGGCTTTTTATTATGAAATGGTGTTGAATTTTATCAAATGCTTTTCCTGCCTCTGTTGAGATGGTCGTGATATTTTGTCCTTCATTCTGTTGATGTGGTGTTATCATGTTTATTGATTTCTGTATGTTGAATTATCCTTGCATCCCTGGGATGTATGATAGTATAATAATCTTTTTAATGTGCTATGTGCAGATTCAATTTGCTAGTAATTCTAGAATGTCTTAAGATGTATTGAGCATAAATATTTTACCTCAGTGCAGATCAATAGGCAGTAAGGAGTATTTTTCTATCTGTTAGAAAACTGGATTGTGAGCTGAACCAGCCTAGGTCTGACTTGGAGGACTGGGGAGGGTGTGATTTGCTGGATTTATTTATGAAAACAATTTGGCTATCTTCTAATTGGTTCTGCCTTTTTTCCAGGAGTTGATGCCATGGTTGTTGAAAAAGAGGTAAATAAAAGCAACAGCTACTAAGTGGTATCTAAGAGACTTATTTGAAAATATTTAAATCAGTCTCCAGAGACTTCTCCAATTTATTAGGAGAAATTTGAGATTTTGTAATTGCTGATAAAATAAACATGATGGTAATGTTGACCCTAATTGTGCCTGGGAAATCTGGCTTTTGTTGTCCTTTTGTATCTAGTCCTGATTTCCAACTTGGATTCCTTTTTTAAATTTTTATTTTTATTTTTAGTACAGGGACAATTACTTGGATGGTTTTATTTTGGTCCCCTGGAACATTCAACAGAAGGCTAGAAGTGGTAAGAGTAATGACTAGACTAAATATTAGAAGGACAGGAGTCTTTTCAGGTGCGAAAACTAGGTAGAGTTTTCTCTATCTAGTTTTCTCTACCTCTTTTAGAAGTTTTCATGCTCAGGAGTGAAGTTTTTCCTTCTCATGGCTAATAAATGCTATAATTTTTATTATAGGCTCTCTGTTATGTGTGTTCCTAAGGGGTGGGCCATCTTGAGTTTTTAATTATTAATGCATTTTTTCAAACTACAATTATATTCTTAAACCCTGTCCTGCTAACTGGCAATTTTCTGATAGATTGAGTTTTCATTCTTCCCTATTTCGTTAATTGCAACTTGTCTACCATATAATAATAGAACCTTCAGAACAGCACTTTGCCAACAGCAAAGGTTATAAAATGCTAATGAGCTCTTTTAAATGACTGCTAACTCATTATAAGACTTTCTAGGTTCCCATACTACATTTAATATTTCTTTATTTTTCTACACTTTCTTTGCAAGAAGAATCTTTACTATTCCTGAAGATTATTTTAAAGATTCTTAGACGGAAATTAGCATGTATCATGGCCTTCTATATGTTGAACATACTCACATGATCATCATAGTTCATTCTGTCAACAAGCCCTGTGAATAAAGTGTTTCTCCCTGAAATCAAGGATGAAAAGTGATTTGTTCAAGGTCAGTAGTGGATCCAAGTTTTTTGCTTTAGATCCTGTGTTCTTTCCTATATAGAAGTATATTAGCCATGTAAATGTTTACTGTGAAGAAAAAATAAATTGATACAGGCAAAACTACCATTAAATAATGATAGAAGGACTTTTCCTCTTAGTATGCCATCATTGGCTGCCCTCGTTATTACTGTTATATTTTAATTTTCTCCATATTCTTCTCTCATTTTGCCTTTATTTCTTTAACCAGACATAATAATGCTTATCTGTTTTATTTTTCTAATTTGCCACCTAATATATGGGAATTATGTAGTAATTATTCAGTTATGTATATAAATGATCTGTAATGTCTACATTTACTAGTCACCATTTTATCTTCACTGTATTTCATATAATTGAATTTAAGTATATTGGAAATGACATTTCAGAAAACTAGTACAAATGATGTCTCCTACCTGGAATACAAAAGTAATCCTATTCTATTTTTTCAATTAATTATCAAGATATTTCTTTGAACCTTCAGCAGGATATTTTATACTTTTCATTAAGACCACCATTGCACTCCTCTCCAAGATTGTATAAGTATTCTGAAGTTAACTGAATTCTTAGGGTTTGTTACTGTTTGCAAATAGATGGAATGAGAATGAAAGTCTTCTCACAAGAGGCTATTGCATCAGTCTCAACATTATTGTAATAAAATGTTTCTACAGTTTCCTTTGTTGCTTTGGATTGGCCCTTCTTATACAGATTTTGGAACTTCTAGATTTGGATACAATATTATTGTTCTTTCAATGTACTCTCTCCTGCTCTGCCATTGCTGCTTAAGTGGAGCACCACATCAGAGTGTCTAGATGGGGATGAACTTGTAAGCTGACAGTTTGTTATTTTAGAACCTGTTCCTCCTCATTAACTTCCAGATGAGAAAGTTCTCAGTTCACCAGCCCAGACCTTTCTCTCCCCACAATGATACCCTTGGTAAGTTTTCCTAATAATGAGATTGAAAGAATTTCTGTTAATTTATAATATATAAAAGAATAATGAAAATTAGAAATCATTCTTATGATTTCATTCAAGTACTTATTGTTTCATGTTAGCTGTTAGAGTTTGGGGAAGTAATTTTTAAGATTATATTTTTAACTCCTTGGTTCACTCTTTTAATCAAGGTCATAGATTTGCCATTAGTCATACAGAAAATAGATATAATTAAGGGGCATAGAAGTTTCCTTTAGCTTAGATGTTGGATTAGTCAGTTTTCCATTACTATGACAAACTACTTAAGAAAATCAAATTAGTCAAGAAAAAAGTTTATTTTGGCTCACAGTTTCAGAGGTTTCAGTTCACAGTCACTTGGCCCTGTTGGTTGGATTTGCTATAGCCCAGTACATCATATTGGGAGCATGTAGGAATGGAAACTTCTTACTTCAAATCTGTGGGAAGCAAAGAGCCTAACATATCAATATCCCCTTCAGGGCACACCCTCAGTGACCTGACTTCCTTCCATGAGGCCCTACCTCCTAAAGGAACTACCACCCCACTAATGGGGCCACAGAAATATGATCAAGCCTTTAAGACATGGCTGGACCTTTGAGGGACATTCCAGATTCAAAAATACAGCACATGTCATTCCTTAGTCATGACCTTTAGCCTATTTAGACACAGGACCTTCATTTGTGAGGTGAAGGGATTAGATTAAAATAGCACAATCCATTTTAGTTATCCCTTTGTGGCTTAACTCCTTTCTATAGTAATATATAGCCTCACTAACAAGTTTTTAAAAAGCAACTCATTGTCTATGTTGCATAATAATTAACTAATTTGAAAAAATTTTTAAATAGGTCAATATATGATTATAGTTTATATTTTAAGTAGTATAATCAAAAGTCCTAGCTTCCTCAGGATAGTCCTGAATTTTCTATACTATTCTGATAATGGTTATTAGTAGTCCCTTTCTATTCTCAAAACTGTTTTAGTTTTGATGATAAATTATGTGGTTGTTGTAATTATTTTGTAGTTTAAATTCAATTTTAATAACACACATAAAATACATTTTAACTTTTCATCATTTAGCAAATGATATTTTCTATTCAATTTTTAAAAATTAATCATGTAACTAAAAGCATTATTAAGGGACCAGAAATTTAAAATGATATCTATCACATTTAGTGGGCAAATAAGTAAACCTTAAAATACAGATATAAATGTAACTATATGTGGCAATATCAACAAAATTGCTTATTTTATCATTTTGAACTTTTTTGCACTTTTCTCTTAAAAACATGTGTCTGATTTCCACAATTTTCATGTTTTTGTTCCTAAAATATGAGTTAAGAGAAAAGATTTAAGTTGTATTTCTTATCTTTTCCTCTCAAATAAAACATTTTATGATGGTCTTTAATTCCTGTTAGAAAATAAAAAACACTTTATATTATGTTTTCCCTTCTTTCAGTGTTTTTCATAAAACTAGAAATTCCTTGATGTGTTATATAAATATTTTGATTAGCTACATACAGTCTGTGGATTTTTTTTAATGTTTCTTGTAAATGTATATTTCAACATCTGTGTTCTTCTTCCTGTCTTTAACAAATGACCTACCGCAGATGTAAATGATTACATTTTTTGTTTTTATTTTCAGTTCCAGGAATTGAACCCAGGGTGCTTTACACTGAGCTATATCCCCAGCCCTTTAAAAAATTATTTTTTTCCCTTGAAACAGGGTCTTGCTAAGCTGCTGAGTTGCTGAACTTGAAATCCTCCTGCCTCAGCCTCCCTAGCTGCTGGGATTATGGGCATGCAGCACTGTACCCAACTACAAAGATAAAAATTAGACTAGGAATAGAACAGAAACTCTTTGCAACAGTCAAAACCACCTGTGGATGGTGTGGTCTGACTCATGAGGTGCTGGCTGGCTCAGGTGGCATTCTCCAGGACACACAGCTTATTCTCACTGCTCCCACCACAGGCCCTCATGGCAGGCACATCCACACTGCCTGGTTGCTGGCTGCTCCAGAATCTATCTGCAGCTGTCTTTTGTGACTGCACTGCCTCTGTAAAGGCATCACTGTATGGGTGCAGTTTTCTCTAGCATAATTGCTGCTGTCAAAGCCACTTTGGCCTTGTGAAAGGACAGACAGTTCCCCTGGAGCTGCGCATACCAGTTGTGGGCTTACTCTTTTCCTTTAATTTCCCTTCCTAAAGCAGAGGTGAGAAACTATATTTTACCATTTTAAGATTTTCAGGATTTTGAGTATTTTTAGGATTGTTTGTGGTACAGGAAGTAGAGCCTGTATGGAACATCATGAAGTTGTTGCTTCTATTCCAGATCCTTTTAGAGTCTTTATTGTGCTGGTCCTTCCTTCACTCTTGCTAGCCAGGGACAGTGTGCCTCCTACCTGGTCACTAGCATTGACATTTTAGTATTCAGGCTTCAGTGTTTGGAGATAAGTCCCTAATCTAAAAAACAAAGATATTCTTTGTTCTCAGGGAATGAGATATATCTCCCAACCCCTCAATTCTGGCCTCATGATTGACCTCTTCGTGGGATGATTGACAGCAGGAATGCCACTTTTCTTCTAAGGAAACTTCATCCCCACCCATTGCAATACGGCAGCTATATTCTGTGTATAAATTTCCCAGAGTAATGTGGATTTAAATAATAACACTTTTGAGATGCTGAAAACTCAGTCCAGATGGGGCTTGTTCAAATCCAGTATAGTGTATTTTCATCAAAGAGTCAAACTGTTTAGGGATTTAGTTTAACTCATGTTAGCTTTAATAACAGTAGGTACCCAGGACATGAGTTAATTACCCCAAACACTTTGTTTTTTTTTTCATTGTTATGTTGCCAAGACAAACTTTTAAAAATTTTTTTCATATTTTTAAAAAATATTTTCATGTCCTTTTGTGGTAGAATGTGAGTTTGGTTAAAAACATGTGAGACTTATTTTCATAATCTTCAAAGTGTGATGCACATTTTCAGGAAAAAGCTCCAGTAGAATAGAGCTCATCTATTTTATTCTATTGCTCACACTTAAATTTCTTCTATAATGTGCCTGCCAAGATGAGCTCTTTGATTATGTTGCTCAAGGCCAATGAATGCAGATGCAGAGACCCCACAGGGGTCTCAGGGGGAATGTGTGAGCTCAAGGGAAAAAGATCAACTCATAGACATAACTGCAAAGAGCACTTTTAAATATGTTACACTAACTTGTGATCAATACCTCCATTGTCAAGGAAAAGAATGTATCTATGTCAAGCTTCCATTTCAGAAAGCAGAGGTCAAAATAATAAGAGGTGATGAAAAAGGGTCTTGGGTTAATAGAATTTGCAGAGAGCTTAGGGCTGAAGGAGAAGACAAATACATTGGATCTAGGAAAAAGAACTAAAAGAATGGCATTGACTGGGGTAAGGACTGGAGCGAGACAGTTACAGATGAAGGTAATGGGTCAGTCAGACCAGCCCCGTTGCCAGCTGTCTTCAAAGCAAGAGAAAGCTGATGGGATTCAGGAGAGAGTGCAATTCTAGGAACACCTGTCCCTCAAAACAAGACTACATTTGCTTGTTTATGTCTTAAGATGGTTCACAGGAACCCATATCTCTGGAATGGAGGCCACCTAGGTTCTAGTGACAACCTCCTAATTGGCTCTCTAGTGTGAGCAATTTTTCTGAAACTCACCTCTGTTCGTATCCTTCCTAATGAAACCTTCCACTGGCCTGCAGTTGCTCTTCAGATTGAGATCAAGCCCCTGTTAGGGCTGATGGGGTTCAGAGCTGTGGCCCTGGTTTCCTGACTTCAATCTCACCTATGCTGCCATTTCTCCTGCACTGTCTTCCATCGGCTTCTTTCAGTTCTCGGAAGAGGAAATGCTTGTTTCACCCTCTACATCTGTTGCCCCCTCAAACATTCTTTCCCTCACTTTTCACCCTGGACTACTTTAGGTTTGAGCTTAGAGTACTTTTCTCCAGGAGCTTTTCTGCTGACCACCCCAATGGGGTTCAAGGTGGCCAAAGCATCTGTTCCCATCATAGTCCTATTCTTCTCTATTGTAAAAGCCATTTTAATTGTCTTCATCTTCCACTAGGTTGAGGGTCCCTTGGCATGTCTTGTTCCTCAGTGTATCTCCTACACCTAGCATAGTTTGGGCATGGATTAGGTGCTCAATAAATAGCTGTGAATGGATGATCACACAGATGGATAACTAAAAAAAGCTTTTCCTTCTCTGGTAAGAGAAAGGGGTGAAGGGTGAGAAAGGAAAGAAACTCTTCCTTCCTTTGGTCAGTTGTAATTTTCCTAAAATAGTACAAAAAATTGAGAAAGTTGTTTGCTGTTTGGTTGATTTAAAATTTTACCACTTATGAAAGCTTGCTGCTCTGAGCCCTCCATTACCTCTGTTTTGTTTTGTTTTCTATTGTGAGCTATTTTTACAAAGGAGTTTGATTTAAAAAAGAGTAGCTTTCCAAAGTATCACATATGGAACCAGACATAATAGGTATTTGTACTTGGTACTATTCAGTAAACAT
>PVHX01004136.1:0-12250 GCA_004024805.1 Geosciurus inauris
AGAGAGAGAGAGAGAGAGAGAGAGCGTGAGCAGCAGCAGCTAGATTATTCCTCCTCTGAAGACAACTGTCCTATTAGCCTAAAGTCTTCGGTGAATGGCAAGGATTGGGTATTCAACAGATGTTCGCTGAAAAAAATTAGCCCTGTGCAGCATACAGAACTGGTATCGGATTCCTCATTCTGCAGCTAAGAACACTTCATTCAGAAAGGTGAAGTTGCTTACAAGGGTCACAGAGCCAGTCAGTGACCCATGATACTTATAAAGCCCTGCTCCTATTTCTGGCCGTCTTTTGACTTTTGCCATCTATAAAAAATGAAAGGAAAACTGAAGAAATGATATAAGCAACACTTTTAAAGTTCAGTGGATGTTTCTGTGCGTCTATACATTGCCTTCCTTTCAGAATGGACATGGAGAAGGAGAGTCCTGCAATTCGCTCCTATCAGTGCATCTAGTTTAACTTGCAGCCTGAGCAGCCAAGCGCAAAATTAACATCAGTCTCTGCAAAGGTGCCGGGGCTCTGAACAGGGGACATGATGCTTGCATAACTTTGAAGAACAGATTTACACACCCCTTTGTCTCCCACATAAATGGACTTAAGAGCTGCAGGACTGCATAAATGATCTTTTCTTTCCACTGTCTAACAGTTGAATGCAGTCGTTTTCAGCTTCTTCCCAGTGATCGCTCCACTAAAAATAGATTCGATGCTGTCACATGCAAACTTGAGCAGAACCTGAAAGCAGATCCCTTTTTAGTTCTGAGCTGGTTCAACTTTAAAAGAGAGGCAGCTGTTAACATACTCCAGTGTGCTTACATGACGCTTAAGTAGCTCTGTGGCTCGTAGTAAAAAAAATAAAAATAAAAATACCCCTGAAAAGGGACAGCTCAGAGTTTGCTGCCTCTGACACATCTGTGTTGACACATCTGTCTGCTGAGCTGGAGCCCTGGGAAAGGAGGCTTGGCAGAGACCATCCAAAATGTCCAGCTTTAAGGGGAAACTGGCCATGGCTGCAGCTGCAGTGAATAGAGAAGAAAGATGCTTCCTGAAACTCAAAATGAGCAGTTGGGCTACTCTGGATGTCTTCTGAAAACAGGGCCCCCAGAGAGAGCACAGGCTTAAGAAGCAGAAGAAACCCAGGCTTTCACCCAGCTCCCCCTTTCGGACCTCCTGCAAGACGGGTTTCAGCATCCCTGTCACATGGACCTTCTGCGGGGGTGAGTGGGGTGTCAAGTGAAAGTGACCAAAGTGCCTGATGTTCTATGTGACCCCCAACAGTGTCCTTTAGAAACAGGTAACCTGGACAGAGAATGCTGAGTGATCCAGAGACAAGCCTGGGACACAGCAGTTTCTTAGAAGAAAGGAAGGAAAAAAACACACCAGTCAAATAAATGGTGTTTTTTTTCTTTTTCTTAATTCTATGTGTCCAAAGGATGAGTCATATCACATTTGTTTATGAAATAAAAATTTGTTCTATGAAGTGTTGTCCTAGAAAATTTGAGCTGAGCCTGGCTGAGCTGGGGAGGGAGGGGACAAACTCCTGCCTGCAGCAGGACTTCCCACTGGCTGGATGTCACTGCTTTTACTCAGAGCTGCTAGAAGATGGGAACTGAGGTCACCAATGGTCAGTTGGTGGCTCCCAATTGGGATGTTTATGCTAGATGTTCACACACATGTCACAACCCATAATTTAACAAAAACCTCGAATTCTTTTTGTAGGAGATCTGGCAAAAACATACCTTTATTACGTCACTGTCCCTCCCCATGAGCTTTAGTGCTGTCAGCTAAGGACATGCAAGTTAAGTACAGGAGCGAGCAAGTCCCCTATGTACATTATAAATTTCAGCAGCACATGGAGGTTACATTAGTGCAGGAATTTATCACTTAAGTTATAGATATTTGAACAACGGAACAGACTTTATATACCGCTGTATCTTTAACACTCATTTTTTGTTAACAAGACAAAAGAATTTACAGTTACTGCCAACAGCTTGCTGGCAGCTAACACCAGGATGAGCTGTTGCCTGGCAACAGTCAAGCATGAGCTGTTGCCTGGCAACAGTCAAGCCTGCTTCCTCCCCAATCAGGAAGAGCCACTGCTAAATCTAGACTAATTACAAAATGGGACAAATATTTTAAAGCTTTATGTTGACTAAGAATTGGAACGGGTGAAGAATCCTGACAAGAATGATTCCTATTGAACGGATACAACTAAATACACCACGTACTTGACTACAGTTCACGGCCATAGTTTATGTAGAACAATTTAGGAAACCTGGATGTTTCTGCAACTTTTCTAATTTCCCTAAATATTATACTCAACTCAGCCATGCGTTTGCATTCTGTGGCAGCATGTCTTTTGCTGACTCTTCTAAGAATAAGGATGAGAAGCAGCACCTGAGAAGTCCTCTTGTAAAATAGATACAGTCGTCCCTAGGTATCAGCGGGGCGGGGAGGTGCATTCCAGATCTCCTCAAAGACACCAAAATTCATGGATGCTGAAGTCCCTTAGATAAAATGGCATAAGTAGTATCCACATGTCACGAACGCATGTTCCCCCTAGATGCTTTAAATTATCTCTAGATTACTAATAATACCCAATACAATGCAAATGCTATGTAAATAATTGCTCCACAATAATTGTATTGTTTAAGGACTAATGACAAGAAAAAGAAGTCTGTACATGTTCAGTACAGATGCAATTTTTATCCCAAAATATTTTCAGATCCGGGATTGTTTGAATCCGAGGTTGGAATGCCCCCCAGGCATGAAGGGTTGACTATGTGTTTGCCAGGAACACAGGACGACTCCACCGTACTTTCACAACTCTTTTTTTTTTTTTTTGGTACCGGGGATTGAACTCAGGGGCACTCAACCCCTGAGCCACATCCCCAGCCCTATTTTGTGTTTTATGTAGAGACAGGGTCTCACTGAGTTGCTTAGTTCCTCGCCATTGCTGAGGCTGGCTTTGAACTCACGATTCTCCTGTCTCAGCCTCCCTAAGTGCTGGGATTACAAGCGTGAGCCACCGCGCCCGGCTCTTTCACAACTCTTAACAGCACTGGGTGCACACGCAACTTTACTTTCAAGGTGCTCTTTGTCTGCATTCTGGGTTCCCTCTACTTCAAGACTGCTCAGCATATAGCTCCTGGCAAGGTCCTGTACAACCAAGGCCCTAAAGCTTAAAGACCCTGCTTCATCTCCAGGAGGGAACCTAGAGGAAATGAGCTAAGAAACACACGCCCTCCTCCCTGCCTCAGGGTCTGGCTCCCTTTCCTATACAAAGTGTAGAGGACTCTTCCCCAAAAGGAAACACTAAGCATTATGAAGAGAAAGAACCAGAACAGTTCAAACTATGAGCCAATCGGTACCACCTGGGAGCTAATGGCTTTCAGATTTTTAAATGATTGGGGTGAGGAGATCAAACGAAGAATATTTCATGACATACGAACATTATACGAAATTCAGATTTTGGTACCTGTTAAGTAAAATTTTATTGGGCTACAACACACTCATTTGTTTACACGTCAGTTTGGGGCTAAATATTTACTATCTGACCCTTTCCCAAAAAAAAGTCTGCAGATGCCTACAGTAGAATAAAATCTTGTTTCTTGAACAAGAAATTGATTTTGGATTAACTTTAACCAGGACCAAAACAATGCAAATAAGCCATTGGCTTGAGTCTGGGTTGCTCTATGTATTATTCAGTGACTGCGCTACTAGAATTTCCAGAAAACAGTCCCCGTGGAATGCTAATTTCATTACTATTAAATCTAATAATCACGACTGAGAATTCTTCTGATTTCAGAAGAATCCTCCCTCTACCTCTGTACACACAAATTCAAAATGTTTTTCTTAGATTGTGTCTCCTCTATGTTGTTATGAATGGAATAATCTAAGGGGCTCATCAGATTGTCCATGTAAATCTACACCATCTTTTAAACTGGGGCAATTCTGATTATTCAAAAGAAACATGCAGACTGTTTTCAGTGCTGAGAGAAATATGGAATCAATTATATTTCATGTGTAAAGAAGCCTGCCCGCTAGATCATGCCGGATGGCCCATGAACTTTGCTAGAAAAACGCTGATGCAGATGAATCTTTGGACAAGGGCCCACTCAACTCTAAACCAATCAGGACTGTTTGCTTTTCCACCCTGTCTCCTGGGTTCTCCTTACCAGACAGTGTTATCTTGTGGCTCACTGGCAATCTGTACTTCTGATTATTCTGGACATGACAACCAGAGTTTCTGCATGACCTTGAGGAAGGTGTGTGTCCTTTCCTATCCAAAGCTTCAATAAAGGGTCACTCACAAGTAAATCTTAAAGCAGTCTCCATGAATCAAAATCTATGTATGAGCCAGGTGTAAGTAACTTTTGGACATGTAGCACCGACATAAGAAAGAGAAAGAAGATCTTCAAGGTCTATTGGCATGACAGGAGCACTTCTGGAAGAAGTGTGTGAGAACAATAGGCATCAAAATGAAAAAATAATTGTATCTATCCTCCTGATCATGCAGGATAGAATTAGCTCTCCTAAAATGAGCTTGAGTCTTCTGGAATCAGCTCAAGATGCCCCACATTCCTGTTCTCTGCAGAGGAGCATGCTTGCTTTGGCTACTCCAGACCAGAGTCTCCTCTGAAAGGAATCAAAGTATTTTCAGGATGCAAGTGGGGAAGGTGCTATTGCGTCATTGAGGGTACCTCCCAGAAATCCACTGCCCTGCCCCACCCTGCCCAACTAGCTGAGGCACAGTGCCATACCGTCCACCACATCCAGGGCCACAGCTGACTGAGCCACTAAGAAGCCAGACAGCTGGGGCCTGAGTGGATTAAATGAGCCATGGATGTGCTGAAGAAGTGGTAAGGAAGCAGGAGGGAGAATTCCTGGAGAGGTGCATGGAGCCACAGGCAGAGGAAGCCGCAGAGAATAGAGGAGCCACTATCTGAACACTCTGGGAGCAGTCACAGGATCCCGAGGGTTTCCTGCTCCAGGTACCAGTTCCCCTGAGGTCTAGCCATAAGGGATTTCCCTGGCTCCACAAACCCTCTTTTCCCCTTCTTGTTGTGGCCCTTTTAATGCTCCTTATAGCCGGGCGTGGTGGCTCACACCTGTAATCACAGCACTTTGGGAGGCTGAGGCAGGAAGATCACGAGTTCAAAGTCAGCCTCAGCAGTGGCAAGGCATTAAGCAACTCAGTAAGACCTTGTCTCTACATAAAACACAAAATAAGGCTAGGGATGTGGCTCAGTGGTCGAGTGCCCCTGAGTTCAATCCCTGGTACCAAAAAAAAAAAAAAAAAATGCTCCTTATAGTCAATAATACAAAGCACAACACTAGGCTAGGGGTCTCCCTCCCATGCCACCCCATCTCCTAGGCCCCTGCTCTGGTGGACGAGAGGATGGCTGTGGTGTGCACTGCAGCTGCTCTGGATGAACAGTCTAGGTCTGCTTCTGCGACTACAGGAGTCCTCAGGCACCACGACTTCATTTTGCAGGTGGGAATGCAGACCTCGGCGGTGGTGCTGGGACTGCCACACCGGGCAGGGACAGAGGAGACCTGGAAGCCAGGTCACTGATGCTTCTATTACACAAGTTGCTTCTGATATTAGAATTAAAAATTATAAAAATGAAAAATGAGAGAGAGGTGGGATTTCACAGAAGAGTCTGTGCTTTGAGCAAAGAAGAAGAAATTTAAAATTTTATGAACTGGGGATAGCCAACCATTTTAAGTCCAACCCAACCAAACCAGAGGCTGGGAAGGAGACATAAGTTAGCCACCGGGGGGGTGGAGGTGTCTGTGGATGGCTTCCACCATCAGGTTCATCCCTCCACAGCCACGTTCAGGTTCAGTACTGAAATAGCAGGCTTGACCTCACCTTGTGCAGGAAGAACCTCCGGTAGCAATGGGAACCCAACCAAGCTTTCCCAAGAGTTCCTGATAACCTTGGCTCCACGGGGCTCTCGATGGTCCTCAGTCACAGACTGACCCAAAAGGAGAATGAACAATCCTTCAAGTCACTAGAACTTGGGCAAGCCGAGCTCTCTACAAACAGCTTCCCATCCAAGTCTGGCACCACCAACTATTCTCAACATGAAATAAATAAATAAATAAAACATCAATAAATCCCAACTCGCCCACGCGGGTGTAGGAATATTTACGGACGTTCCTGTCCCAGCTCACATCCATTCCCCTCTGCAGATATCCCAACACTCACAGTCACAGTAGCCTTGTTCCCAGAACCCAAGGGAAAGAAGCAATCGTCAACAGGTTGCTTCAAACAAACCGTGGTCTGTACATACGAGGACACATCAGCCTTAAAAGGGACGGAAATTCTGACACATGGTACAACATGGATGGACCATGGGGACAGCAAGTAAAATAAGCCAGTCACAAAGGGACAAGGACTGCATGATTCTACTTGTATGAGATACCTGGGAGAGTCAAAAATAAAAGGGGGAAGTAGAAGTGTGGCTGCCAGAGGCTAGAGAGAGGGGTATCCATTTTTCCAAATAGAAAGTTCCAGAGATTGACTGCACAACATCATAAACGTACTTAACACTCCTGAACTGTACACTTAAGAATGGTTAAGATGGCAGTTTATGACACAATTAAAAATAGGAGAATCACGAGTTCAAAGCCAGCTTCAGCAACAGTGAGGCGCTAAGCAACTCAGCGAGACCCTGTCTCTACATAAAACACAAAATAGGGCTGGGGATGTGGCTCAGTGGTCGAGTACCCGAGTTCAATCCCCAGTACCCTCCCCAAATAGGGAGAAAATTTTTCTAAAAAAGAAACTTTCCTCAACTGCTAACAACATGGAATTGAGGGTGATTTTGTTGAGTTCTCCCTGCTCTCTTATTGCCTGACTACTCTACATGAAGTGTATGTTAACTTAATGATCAGAAAATACAATAAAGCTATTTTAATTCTGGAAAAATAGGAAACAAAAAGATTGTCTTCCACAGGAGGCCAGTAATCTAAATGACTTAGGGCTTTAGGTTTGGGGCGGCTAGTCTGTATTTGTTTTTAATAATGTATGAATTTAAATTTGGTCACTTCTTTTGTCTGCTTCCTTTTATTTCTTACCTCAGCCCCACCAAAAGAATAGTCATTGTTCTTTGACCAATTAAAATGTCCAGGTTAATTCCACAGAAATTACCAAGATGCTTTAAAATAAATCCCCTCCCATATTTTCTCAATTTGTTCACCCAGTAAGTATGCCTTAAGTGCTTAGTAAGTGCTGGGAACACATGAAGTCTTGGGAACACAATGGCAGCCAGGATGAGCTCAGTTCCGGGTTCCCAGGCTTAGGATGCAACTGGGAAGACAAGATAGACAGGGACTGTGGAGCTTTGCCTATGTTCCCATGTTAGGCCACACACACACACACACACACAGAGACACAGTCCCTGGGGCCACCTTCTACACTTGGTGATGCCACTAGCCAACCCAGAACCATCGCCATGCCCATCACTGTGAGGAACCACTACCAACCATGACAGGTGGATGTGCTCAACGTGAGACACTGTCATTACCTTCAGACACCATGAATGGAAATTCCATTCTTGCTCAAATTTAATTATTCTTCCCTACTGGCAGCCAAGGTTACCACCCCAATAAATCGTGCTTCAGGAATCCTAATCAGCACTTTGAATTATTTCCCTAAGTGTACTTGGTAGAAGTTCTTTGATACCCACCAGCCCAACAACTATGGGGTGACCAATGTGTCTCTGATGCCCAGGACCCAGCCTCATTTGGTATCCAGAAGATCATCCATCCATCCTGCTGACCCCTTCCCAACTCATTCTAGACTCTATAACCAAACATATGATGCCAAAGCCCTTCCCTCAAATCTCTTAGTCCATCCCAAGGCAATATTTTGATAAAGCAGCACAACTAATTATAATCCCCAACATCAGAATAACCCCCCAAAGATACACAACTCAAAATAAGATTAACTTAGATAAAAACCAGATATCATCAAGTCCAAGTCCATCCACTCATCCCTCTACCTGCCCAAGAGATCAAAATCAGCCAGCAACAGACCCAGCTAAAGAATCTAGGTGTCTAGTCTCCCTGGCCATGCCTCTGTCTCTCCCATTTCCCCAAACCCTCCTCCATTGCTCCGATGTCCTCAGAATGTTGTCCACAGCACTGTCAGAGGATCGAAGAGCAGGCAGAGGGTAAAACTGCTGGCATTGTCTGAGAAGCACTCAAGAATGGAGGGAAGACACGGCCACGGCTCAGGGCAGGCTGAGGACACTGCAGAGGAGCTAAGATGTCACTTTGCGAGAACTCTGCATGGACTACACTGGATATCAACTCAGAGTTTCTTTCCCAGCATCAACATCAGATCTGTGCTGACCTAGCCATGTTCTCCCAGTGGCCCCGTCAGGGATGAAGTACCCATCGATCTGTGAGCTGGATGGGAAATAGCACTAATGGGGCCCGCTGGAGCCATGAGCACAGGGGTTCTGACCCACTGACTGCCTCTCAGTCTGAAGAACAGTGAGGAGAACCCACCATGACACCTCAACTTTGGTTCCTCACAAGACCCTAGATAAACTCCTTGTTGTAAATGACTAAGCACTGGGCCACAGCACTTATGCTTTCCTGTATCCACACCCTCCTGTGGTCCTACCAACTGTCTGGCTGGGCCTCAAGATTTACTCTGGCCTGGTACACCCAGCAGAAGCTAGAAGAGTGTTTGTATAGTGGGGCTTGCTTGATCTTGTTACTAGAAATTCTTCTACCACCACATGAATAGCTTCTTGAAGAAGGTGCAATCCCATGGAGAGAGGTCCCAGATGTCTCTCCCCAGCTGTCCCAGCAGAGGATCAAATGCACAAGTGAGTCCACCCAACACCACAAGGAATAGCAGCATGCCACTCAAGTTGAGCCTAGGCCAAGTTACCAACACACAAAACGGTGAGCAAATGAATGATGATTCTTTTAAAGGTGTTTGTTACACAGCAGAAGCTAACTGACACAATGTTGCATATGACAGAACCTGCCCAACAAACCAAAATCCCAAGGATGCAATGTGGCTTCAAGATGTAGCTTGATATAGTGACTTTGGTAGGTTCTATCTATCTAATATATAAGAGGTAAAGTAATAAAGGCCACCTCAATAACACTTTATCCACATGGCCTCTAGGAGTTACTGAGGAAGGTCCTTGGACAAAATGGTCTGCGCATGGCAAATAGCAAGTTGCCTTCCATTCAACAGCACCTCACTCAAGCCAACCCTTCCTACCAACTAAGTGATACAAGACTCAGTAATCCCCTCCGGTCTACATGCCCAAGGAGAAAAGGGTCCTGGGAGTCAGTGCTAGAGCTAACATATATTTTGCTCTTTCCAAGAGTTCTTTCCACCTCAGAGGGCCGCGAGGAAATCCAGCTGTCCTGGAGAGAGTTGTTCAGAAGACATTATACAGTGATTGTTCTCCTGGAAGTGCCCACTTGGAGCTAAGTAGCTCAAAATGTCACCAGGGAGAAAGTCAAGTTTCAGCATAGGGAGAGCCTAAGGGTCCCGTGGGCAGACTTTGCTCTCATGATTGTTTCTCAGCAGCACAGGGAATCCTGACACTTCCCTGCCTTTCTCTGTGGGATCTGAGGTGGTGCCAGGCCTGAACTTGGGAACTTCTCTGCTTTGGCTCCGCAGGAAGCAGGTCAATTCTCATCTGCCTCCTCTCCCACCTCATCCAGACCACTCCCTCCCCTGAGCCCTTTAGAGTTTGCCACTAGTTGACTCACACACCTATTAAACTGTTAGTTAACCCATTAGGGCAGTAGATTTCTGGAGTGTATGGCCATATTTAACCAACGTTCCCTCTCTCCTTTTCTCATTCATTTATTCATTCACTCAAGAGCCTTCAGAATCAGGTACAATGCCAGGCAGCAGCTGACAACCCAGAGGGGAACATGCCAACGGATAATTATAAAACACACTTTCAGCTAACAGTTAGTTATTAAGCACATTTTAGGTGCCAGGCACTGTTCTAAGGATTTTAAACATTCATTCATTTTAATATGAGGAAGGTACTATTTTTCTGGTTGTGAACAGATGGGGACACTGAGGCACGGAGTGGTAATGTGACCTGCCTGCATGCAACAGCTAGTGACTGGAGCTAAGGATACAGATCTGGGTCCTAACTGCACTACTGGAGTCACCAGATGGAGTTGCATAGGGCCCGGCTGGTGACTCAGCCTAGGTTTAGAGCAAGATGACCTGGAGATGAGCTGGGATGGAGAATGGAGACAGAAAAGCCAGACAGGGAGGCCACTGCAATAAGTTCAGAGGCAAAGGTCGGGAAGGCTAAGAGGAGGACAATGACAAAGTCCAGAGGAAGTCTTAACTTAAGGGATGCATCTAAGGTAAAATGGGACAGGATTTGGTACAATCCACATGATTCTGAGTTCTGTGATTTTGGATACTGGGTTGCAGGAGGAGACCCACGGAGATAGGCAAATTCAGGAGGCAGATGGGCTTGGAAGGTGTGCAGATGGGCCTGGGGTTGACAATTCACCCTCAGCTTCCGTGACCCGCTAAGAAGGGGATTGAGGACCCGTGGGACTCAGCACACAGTGATGCTCACGGTCACGACTGAACTCGGCAAAAGGATGCAAAGCACAATTAGCAAAGGGAAGAGGCTCATGGGGGAAAGCCCAAAGCAATCAAGGTGTGTGTGAGCTTCAGAGTCCTCTCCTGGAGACACATGGGGTGGGTGATAGCCCACATGAGGTGCCACCCATCAGGGAAGCACATCAGAGACCCGGTGGTGCCCAGGGTGCCTACCTGAGGCTATTCCCATGGGCACCTCTACCCGGTGCACATCCAAGTCCTGCCTGCTTCCCCCAACCTGCTGTTCACACGCATTGTGGGCACAGGGAGTTTCACAGTTCTGGTAACAGGGGACCCTTCCAAAATCCAGCTTGCAGACACCAGCAAGGGCCAACCTTGCAGGCAGAACTTTGTAAGGAGGGCCGTCTCAGGCCTGCTATGTTACTCCTTCTGCACAGAAGGACAAGAAGGTGTGAAGTTTGGCACAGGTGACGCCTTACATCCCACACACGAGTGCTCCAATTTCACCCCCCACGGAGGTTCCTGAGTGATATCTGGATAATGAAGCTGAGCGCAACCCTTCTCTCACATCTTACAGAAAACCAAAAATCAAAAGCAAACACAAGTGACCAGGCAGGGCCACCAGGTTCTGAGATTGCTGCTACGCCCCTTGCTGTCCAGGAAGAGAGTGAGCTCCAAGATGACAGGCTGCTTTTCATTACTAAGGGAAGTCAAGGTGAGGTCTGGTGCACAACCAAACACAATTACAACTTGAATCAACTGAAATCCAACTAGCCCCCACCTCCAAATAGAAAAATATTTTGGGGGCCCCCGATAAGGACAGGGCAGAGATTACCTCATTTTTAAGAGACAGGAGCAAGTGAGGAGCTTAGATCGGGCATATGTTCAAAATAATCACTTCCTACAGCATCTCAAGGCAAACTGCAGGGCAAAATCCAGCATCCTCCAGCACCTCAAGGATTCACTTGGCAAGAAAACAGACCCATAGATTCAGAAGGAATTTTTAATAAAGGAAGCTCCATCAAAACGCTTGGCTGTAAATTCTGTAACCAGGGTACCCTGTTGCCCAAACTGTGCTGACCCAGACTTCCGAACTAGGAAGACTCTCTCAAAGGTTTTTTTCAGGATCACCCATACATTGGTCCCTTCACTAAGCATAATAGACACAAGGCATTCTTCATGTGGAGTTTCCAACCACTCAGCGTGCTCCTGCATATCTGGGTGAGTTGGCTAATCCCCAACCACGGAGCAGTGAGAAAAAGCCCTCGCGGGGCTTCTGATCACACTTAGGGTAACCCGAGTGCCGCTCTAACTAGGCAAAAAAGCCACTTCTATCATTAAAACCTTGAGATAAACAAAGCAGGAGGCTGCTGGTGTGAGAAGGGGATGCTAACTGAGATTTAGGGTTAAGAGGCACCAGGTAGGAGCTACATAAAACACACCTCTAGGAAGCACCACAGTGCATCAAGAGAACTGTCAGGAGGGCTGGGAAACCCTAGCTAGGCAGGCAGCACACAGGGACTCCAACGTGGCCTCAGCTGATCTCGCAGGATTTCATGAATGGCCTTCCGTGGGGGCAGCTGAGGTTAAGGGGAAAGGACCTTTCTCCTCAGGGTGCAAAATAAAGGAACTATACTCAGGTCACACTACCCGAGTACACGCTCTAG